>CAUYQU010088868.1:0-90000 GCA_963574635.1 Cheracebus regulus | reverse complement strand
AGTTTCTGAGCTGCACTGATCCCAAATTGAACTGAATTTCCATTAATAACCCAACGTAAAAATCCTTCAGGTGTCCTGTGGGGGCTGGAAGCATGGAGGCCAGTGGCACGGTGGCACCGGCCAGGGCCACTCTCTTCACCCCAGTGTTGGGCCTTCCCGCCGAGTGCCTGAGAGGAAGGGCTCCCGGAAAGCTGCTGTTGGAAGTTGGGCCTTGTGGGATCAGGCGTAGGCGTAGCTGTGGAGGGGCTTGTGTGAGTGGGGGATTTATGAAAGCAGGACTGAAGACAACAGAAGGGCCCCCAGAGACAGGGCTCCGGCCCACCCTGTGCTTCCCTGCTGCATGGGGGGCCCGGCCAGCGGTGCAGGGAACACTGTCCTCTCCCAGCCAGGTTTCAGGGCTGGGGGACTTGGCATCCCTGCTCTGGCCCCAGCAGCCCCCGAGCAGGGATGCTGGAGTTCCAGTAGAGTGGAGAGAAAAGTGTCTTTGACAGCAAGGTGAGCTGCCTGCCTGCACGGTGGGTCCCCTGGGTGACTCAGGCCCCCTTCCTGGAAAGCAAAGGGAAGGGCGCATTCTGACCTCCTGGGGGAACAGAGGAGACTAGAGAGGGAAGATTCTAGTATGTGTATGTGCCCACTCGAAGGCTTTCAGAGGCCTGAGAGCAGACTTCAGAGCTGATCACAAAGTTGAAGGCGGGAGGAGGGGAGCAAGAGAGGGTCTACATGTGGAGTCCCCAGGCATGGGCATGTGACGCGGTGCGGTCTCCCGAAGTGGCTGCTGCTATCTGTGTCCCTAGTGTGTGGGGGCTTCTGCGGGAGAGGACCCTGTCCCCGCACCTCAGCTGCTGGAGAGAGTCAGCTGGTGCCTGATGGCTGGCCGGCTGGCCTGCATCTGTGAGACCTCGATGCCTCTGGGTTCCCTGCCAGGCAGGGCTGACCCACCGGGTGACATGTGGGACCTTCCCACACTGGCCCATGCACCCACGCAGCTGTGGCCACAGTCTCTGCTGCTCTGAATATTTGTTGTGTTCCTCCTGACAGGGTGTGTGATGTTTTGAGACAGTGCTGGCAGCTCTGTCTTCAAGTTCCTTCCCAGGCGGTATGGGCTGAGGATGCCAGCAGGATGCCCACCCCAGGACGCAGATCCACTGGCTCTCGGGATCCTTCCGGGGTTGGCCGAGACTATAGTGGTGGCACTGATCTTGTCCCAGATTGTTTGGTGGTGCAGTCACCTGTGATAAACAGGGTCCAGGTTATATGTAGCCTTTCCTCGTCTTTATTTCTAGACACCCTTGAAACATCAAGGCACCACTCCACTGGACTTCATGTCTGGTTATTAATAAGCAGTTATTCTGTCATCAAGCCTGCTCTGGAGTGAACTTTCAAATAGTCTGAACTAAAAAGTGAAATCTTACAGGCCTTGAAAATTAGCATTCTGTCCTTTGTATTTGAAAACATTGGTCATTTCCTCCTTCTCCAGGATGGCCAGTATCCTCTGGATTTATTGCTAACCATAACTGCTCAGTTTCACACCCCTCCTGAAACCATTCGACCTGATCCCGTAATTGAGGTATATATGTATGACTGGTCAAGGCTGCTCCCTCCACAAAACATTGAGCAGCCCCCGGGCTGAGGTGCTGCAGAGATGGCCCATAAGGGAGGGGGAAACGCCAGCAAAGCAGACCCTGGTCACCGATAGAGTGACCTCCCTGATGGTGGCCCTTGACTCTGGTCGGCAATGGACTGGCCCACCCCGAGAGATGTCTCAGCTTGCAAGATTACGTCATGTGATGGTCAATGCCTCTGCTAAACAAGACAGAGGCAGGGAGCCGCATGGACAGGCCTCAGGAAGCACAGCATGGTGGCCATCATGGCCTCCTGGGAAGGCTATTTCTGTGTCACTGAGGCCCCACTGCCCAGGGTGTTGGGTACAAAGGGCACAGATTTCCAGATGTGAAGAGTGTCAGGTGGGCCGGGGGCAGGTGAGGCATGAGGAGGATCCTGTGCTGGGGTGGAGGGAAGAGCATCCCTGCAGTCAGGGGGCCAGGTGGGGCCGCCTTTGGGGATGTGGGGAGAACCGGGCGGCCTTCAGAGACCCCTGCTTGGAGACCCCACCTCCCCCTTGACAAGACTGCAGACTGTGCTGAGCACAGCTGGCCTGGAGCAAGGGCCACGTGCTATGACTGCAGGCCAGCGCCCTCCGTGCCCATCTGCCTGCCCAGGTGGCTGCCTCGCTGACCCCCCACTGCTGCTTGGGTGGCTGTGCCGATAAGATTGCAGGTGCAAAGCTGGATGGTGAGGTCACTCGCCTGTGGTTTGGGATCCAAGAAGACATAAGACCTCAGCTTCATGAGAAGAGGGACCCAAAGATCCATGCTGGGGAAGATTGAGGAGGGAAAGGGGTGAAGGGTGCAGAGCAGGCCCTGGGCGGGGCCCAGACAGGCCTGGGATCTGGAGGACCTGCAGGTGGAGTTGGGCGCCTGGCACACTCTCCCGTGTCTTTGAAGCCTCTGGTGCTGGAAGAGAAGGTGCTCAGATTTCACCTTCTGTTCCTTGTGTGTAGTTTGGTGTTGTATTCAGTGGATAGAAATCATGTACCATTGCTCACTCTGAGCCTGCCTTTGACCGTCACCATGAACCTCAGATGGAGACACCAGCCTCAGTGAAGGCAGAGATGCGGCACTCTCCATTCCCCACAGCCACTTGGAGACTGTGAGGGACCTGCTGCCTGGAGCATGGGGCCTGTATGGGTGGGTAAGCCCCTGGATAGACAGGAAGAGGCAGGGATATACGATCCTTTTGAGAAGCGAGGAAGGTGACTGGGGGTCTCGGGAAGCTTATCTGGCCACGGCACGCAGGACAAGGGCCTCTCCTTACCCATACCTCTCCCTTAGGCCTCTTGTCATGACAAGTGACACCTGAGGGTGGGGGGAGCTGGATGAGTATTTGGAATGTGAGGGCACAGGCCACAGTGGGTTACTTGTTTTTACAAATGCCTAAGAAGAAAACCAACCGTTCTTCCAACTCAGGGAAGTGGAATTTGCCATTGAAAATCAGTGGAAGCCACTTATAATGGTCTTTGCAAATTCCTTGCATCTAAGGAAGTGCCTGTGGAACAGTGGAAGGGAGCCACAGAGGCTCAATGGAGAGGGTGACCGCTTCACCCTCGTCCCTGGTGTGCTGCAGAGGGGGAGCCTGCCCAGCGAGCCTCCAAACAGTTCCTGGGCTCAGCCTGGCTGGGTAGTCCAGGGAGAAGCCCCATGCTGAGAGAGGCCTTGAGGTGGCTCCTGGTTTAAGGACGTTTGTGCACCCACCCAGAGGTTTGCATGGAAAGCATTGCCGCCATTCCCCAGCCAGTGCCCGCAGAGGGGCTGGGCAGGTGGAGGGCTGTGCACTGCTGTGGTTTCCTATGTGTCTGCTGGGAGAGGAGACCTGAGCAGCCACCAGCCTGGCGTGGAGGGGCCGCCTCCGAGCATGCAGAGAAGTGGTTTGCATGGCTGGAAGTCAGTGTTTGTCTGTCTTTAGACTCAGTCAAAGACAGGTTTCTTTCACAAATTACCATTTTAAAACCCATTAAGGTCTGATTTTCCAAGGCACTGAACCTGATGCTTCTCAGGCCCTCATCTTAGGAGCTGGTGGGGAGGACGGGAACATCTTCCCCATTGAGTTTTAAATGTCCAGATTTTTGTCGTTTGCTTTTGACCCTTGCAGTAGAGGTTTCATGGCTTCCATGCATGTTTGTGTGTGACTCACCTGGCTGAGTGACTGGCATAAACAAACAAGGACGAGCTTGTAAAACACTCTGTAATCCCTGGAAAAGGAGAAAAATATAAATGCAAATCACTGTTTAACCGTGAAGGCAGGCAGGGAGCTGTTCCTCAGTTGAGCTGTAGGTTGCCGTTACGTGGGCAGGAGGGAACTGTGCTTTGGATTTTCTCTTCATGCTCATGCTCTCTAAACCTTGCAAAAGCACATGGTAAGCACACCAGCACATGTGTTTCTGGAGGAAACGCACAGTGTCCATATAGAGCAGCCACTGATTTTGCACAGATAAAGTGTGGATCAGAGGTTCTGTGTGTTTAAATAAACTGGCACCAGAAGTCCCAGATAGCTCAGCCGGGCAGCACTCAAAGGTGCCCTGGCCTGGGGATTGAGCTCAGGTCTCAGAAGGGTCAGCTAGCCAAGCCCTTTACGGGATGACCCCTGAACTAACGGGCGCTTCCTAGATGCAGACTGTTGATTCCAGGGAACCCAGGCA
This sequence comes from Cheracebus regulus, assembly GCA_963574635.1. NCBI lineage: Eukaryota > Metazoa > Chordata > Mammalia > Primates > Pitheciidae > Cheracebus > Cheracebus regulus. The sequence goes on along the minus strand of CAUYQU010088868.1, from coordinate 85,745 downwards.
AAAGGCCAAGGAGAGGTCAGGTCTTTGGTGGCAGTGCCCCTGCTGGAGTCCCTTCAGGGCTGTGGCACTGATGTCCTATGTAGGCTGTCGCCCAGGACCCATCTTCAGGGGAGTCTAGGCCACAGTCAGGAGGTGACAGACATCTCATCCATGGCATGAGGGCAGCAAGACCCCCTCTCTCGGAAGCCAGTTGTGGCCACTGTCTGCCCAGTGAACACAGGGTTCAGCCCTTAGCATGGGAGGGTTCCTGGCTGGGTATCTCCATGGGAGCCTCCGGTGCTGCTTCCTGCAGGGTAAGGAGGGTGGAGCCTACCTCCAGGGCTCTGGAAGCAGCATTGGCATGTCCTCTCTGCTGTGAACCCCAAATATTGGAGGTGGTCTCAGGACATTTAGAAAGTGTATTTTGCCAAGATTAAGGACACGCACCCATGACACAGCCTTAGAAGTCTTGATGGCGTGTGCCCAAGGTGGTCAGAACACAGCTTGGTGGTACACATTTTAGATATGATTATATGTAAGATGTACCTTGGTTCTGTCCAGGAAGGTGGGGACAACAGGAAGCAGGGAGGGGGCTTCAGGTCACAGGTAGATGAGTGAAAAATGGTTGCATTGTTTTGATTTCTGATAAGCCTTTCCAAAGGTGGCAATCAGATACATTTATCTCAGTGAGCAGAGGGATGACTTTGAATAGAATGGGAGGCAGGTTCACCCTGAGTGGTTTCCACCTTGACTTTTCCCTTTAGCTTAGTACTTGGGGGGCCCCAAGACCTTCACACTGGGGAGACGGTTTTTCCACATTACCCAACTCCTAGGCTTCTTAACCCAAAGGAACTTCCTCCACCCAGAAGACAGCAAAAATAGTGCACTCCATGTCCTAAGAATCCAAAGCTACCAGTTTCTGTGAGTTAGGTGAGCTCTGTCTATTACACTCGGGATTTGCAGCTACTTGCCAAGTTCTCAGTAACTGTAAAAGGTCCCACAGAATGCTAATTGTATTTCATTTGGGGACAGATGCCCTGTGCTGGGGATTTAAGTGTGTCTGCCTGCCCAGAGTTGACACAGACTGCTGTCCCTGTCGTTCCCCTTCCTCCTGCTGGTTTCAAGTGCCATGAATTATGGGATTTTCCAACCCACCTGACGTATTCTGTTGAAAATTCAGAAATGCACATGTATGTGACTGTTTATTGATAAGTAATCGTGAAATAGGCCAGGGATCAACCAACTTCCTTTAATTAATTTAACAAATACTTAGCAAGGACCTACCGCATTCTAGGGATTGTGGGGGTGAGGGGGAGGCAATATACAAAAACAGATAATCCCTGCCCTGTGGCATCCCTCATCTCGTCTGGGGGTGGAGACAGAAGAAACAGGTAAAATACGCTTCAAAGCCAGGTGCTGGTCAGTGTCATGGAGAACTCTTAAAGCAGGGAGAAGGGATGGGTGAGTTTTAAATGTAATGATTGCTGAGGAAATGGCCTCTGCCAGCCTAGGGGAGGAGCTGGAGCTGGGGAGGACAGGCTGGCCACCCCCCACCCCGCCACAACACACGCCTACACACACACACATACATGCACAGGCGTGCGTGCGTGTGCATACATACAGCAAGGGACCCACAAGGACTGTGGCCTCTTAGTGTGTGCAGAGCCATCACACTGACCCTTAGCTGTGTGGCCTGACTTTGTGAGGCCTCCGTTGTCATGGAGATGCTGGGAACAGGAGTGTTTGCCACCCTCCAGTGAGGAGCCCCCATCCCATGAGTGCGAAGCCTGAACTGGCCCTTCCCTAATTGGCACCTCTATCCTATTTTCTTTGGCTGAGAAAATTCTCGTAAATGTATATTTAATGTGCTGTTGAGATTGGTAGTTTCCCCCCCATCCCCCAGAGATCATCAAATCTCTGGGGGTCTTTCAAAACCTAAAGGTGATCTCCCTGGTCCTATTATACTGTTTTGTTTTTGCTTTTTTTCTATTTCTTGAAAGACCTAATTGTGGATTTTTTTCCCCCCTTCTGTGAATCCCAAGTAAGGAACTAAAATGGAAGACTGGCTTCTGGCTCTAGCCGCAGCAGATGGGATAATTCTACAGGTGATTGCCCTGGAGGTCTGGAAGGGAGGGAGAGCAGCACCATTTGATTAACACAGCTCTACTATTGACTAATGACGAGCAGCATGGCCTTGCCTTGCTGCCGTAAAACAGACACAGGGATGTGCTCCTCTATTTGTTTTATAAAATATGCATTGAGAGCAACACCAAAATGCTGAATGACAAGTGACCCTCAGAGCACACCTGGTATGTGCTGTGTTGGCTTGCCAGTATTTCTTGGAGACTTCTTTGATTCTAATTCAGTTGGATTTTTAACCCCGACATTTTGAAATCTTGCTTAGAAATCAGTGAGTTCTTCACATATCTAAAGATCTAATATCATGCTTTGAGACTTGAAGCCCAACCCGCTCTTTAAAAGCAAGGGATCTCACCATATCCTGGAGTTCTGTAGTGATTTGACATGTCCTGGAAGAAATTATCTTTCAAGAAAGTAAGTTTAGTTGATTGAAATGAAATTAACGTCACATTTCTGTGTCATAATTTATTAACCTGATCGGCTAGCTGGATTCTAGCCTGTGTTTACAAACATCCGGAAGCCTCTTTGTACCCTTCCTCAGTGCCCTTAGCACTCATGCCCAACCCTAAGGCTGAAAATTCCCCCTGTACACTACTGTAAGTTGTAGCATTCAAGGCCTCCAGTGTAGAGCTGTAATTCCTTGTACACGTTTTAGCTTCATCAGTGGTACAGGTACCATTTAATGTTACCTTAATACACTCATTTTGGATTTTGTGGTTGCAACAATAACAAAAATCTTTAGTTTTGATGACTTCATGTTGTTGTTCCAGAAACTCGGGGCTGGGTCCAGTGGCTTACACCTATAATCCCAGCACTTTGGAACCCAAGGTGGATGGATTACCTGATGTCAGGAGTTCAAGACCAGCTGGCCAGCATGGTGAAACCCTGTCTCAACTAAAAACACAAAAATTAGACGGGTGTGGTGGCACATGCCTGTAGTCCCAGCTACTCAGGAGGCTTGAACCTAAGAGGCGGAGGTTGCAATGAGCCAAGATCATGCCACTGCACTCCAGCCTGGGTGACAGAGCGAGACTCTGCCTCAAAAATAAGTAAATAAATAAAAAGAAAATACTGGGATGTAGCTGTCTCTGCCTGGGTTGTTTTCCAAATGCGTTTGCTTGGAGATAGAACAGATCCTCCCTGTATCTGCAGTATAAGAGAGTTAGCTTCGTGGCCAAACTCTCTGGAGAGCACAGGCCTTTGTACTTGTTCATGAGAACAGAACTAAAAGTCATACACGATGCGTACTAGTTCCAAGGCTACTAGCGTTATTATTTATTTAATGATGAATGAGCATGTGAAATTTTGAAGAGCAGTTTAGCCCAAAAATATTCCATGAGTATCTACCAGGAAAGTTTTTTGGAACAGTATTAAACTTCAGAAAGTGTTCTGATGTTTATAGACTGACATGAAAACAGAAGTAAAAGTCTAAATTGAACCAAAGTCCTCCTTAAAGATTGCCTTTGAAATTGAGTAATGGCAGATGCACAGCACCTGATGTTTGAGCACAGAGGGGACATAGGGTGGTCATCCGAATATCCCTGCCCCCCTCCCGAGCTCTCATGGCATTTAGTAGATGCCAGAAGATGAGGCCGTGTTTTCCCTTTCATTGCCTGTATGGTGAAGGAGTTGCTTGATCTTTGGTGCTTTTTCTTTCTTCTAAAGAGTGAACACTCATTTCATGCGACATTTTGGTTTTTTGCTGCCAATTCTAGCAACCATTTGTCTTCTCAGAACTAAGTTTATAACTTCCTTCTTTCTCTCCTTTCACTTTTACACCATTCTGATTTTTCATCTCACTGCCAATTGTGGTTTCGTTTCTGGGCACTCATTTACTAATCCTTCTTTTTCATGTCCCAGAACTCATGCTGGTGTGCGTCTTTTTGCAGTTAAAGTATGACATTAACCTTTTTGATGGCATGGGGTGGTGTCTGATGGGTGAGCACTTGTCATCTGTGGTCTGTCTCAGGTGTGTAGATGGAAGGCATCCTGCAGCCATTTCATCAGAGGCTACAGTGTGGGGAGCACCTGGGGAAGAAGAAAACATAGTTTCTGCCCTTACGAAACTGATAGCCCATTAAACTTGAGATTAAAACAACCAACAAAAAAACCCCACAACCTACAGAGTACTGCAGAGAGGCTTTGGGACCTCTGGCAGAGCCAGTGGGGAGTCGGCTGGGAAGGGCAGTTCTTCTGTCCCGGCTGCTTGCTTCCTCTTCAGCGGGCTGAGGGGCACGGAGCCCACCACCATTATCTGAACTGATTCCATCTTTCTCTCCTGCCTCTGCTGTGGGTTTCCATAATGTGAAATTAATGTATGTGCTTAGGTTACAGGGGGTGGGGGCAACCCTCAGAAATATTCGAAGACTTCAAGGAAGACCTTTTCTGTTGACAAAGAGGAAGATCTCCCACCCCCAACACACACACACACACACACACATGCACGCACGCACATACATGTACAAGTACATGCACGGTTTCCATAGCTGGAGCAGGAGCAGGAAGTATCTCTTTCTGTGGAATGTTTGTGTGTCACGGTTGATTTTGCATTGTTTTTCCTTCCTTTGACTTGAAAATTTTTAAAGTAACACAAATTTATTATTTTAAAAACTTCAGCAGCTGTAGAAGTACAGCTATAAAATCCTCTTTTCAGAGGCAATCAGTCTTAGTCCTTTGGAATGCAACCTTATAAATCTGTTTCTGTTGTAAATATACTTCCCTGTTCTTACCTGCCTTTACCTCAAAACTGTATAGTGTATTTTGTGAGTAGGACTTTAACTCCCTAATATATCATAGGCTTTCCATAGCTGCACATTGTTCTGTATTACGGATTACTGTAATTTATTAACTCTTCCCACTTTGAGTGGAAATTTAGTTTATCTCCAACTTTTTTTTGCTTTTATGGTGTTACGAACAATCGTGTATGTCTGTATTTCTGTGCCATATGCAAGTATTTCTGTGGGATAAACTTCTAGGAAAGCAATCGTCTGGCCGAAGGGCATACACATTTAAATGTTCACGGAGGCAGCCCAGACACCCTTCATAAGGCTGTACCACCTCATACTCTCAGCAGTAATAAAGATGTCCATTTCTCATACCTCTGCAAACAGAAGACTTCTAAAATGGCTTTTTATTTTTCAAAGAGCTTACGTTTGACAACTATTGATGTGATGCACTTTTTATGTTTATTAGCCAATTATATTTTTCTCCTTTGATTCACTTATACATACTCTGTTTACTTTTTTCCCTTGTTTCTTTTCATTTTAGTAACTGTACAATATGGCTATTAGTCCTTTGTCTAACCAGTTTTAAATATTTTATTCTAGTCTCTTCTCATAGCAGTTGAGTGGTTTTTTAGCAGTTTAGTGGGGTTTTTTTGTTTTTTGTTTTTGTTTTTGTTTTTTTGTTTCAGAGTCTCTCACTGTTGCTGGGGCTGGAGTGCAGTGGCACAATCTCGGCTCACTGCAACCTCCACCTCCTGGGTTCAGTGATTCTCCTGCCTCAGCCTCCGCAGTAGCTGGGATTATAGGCACCCACCACCAAGCCCAGCTAATTATTATTTATTTATTTTTTTTGTATTTTTAGGAGAGATGAGGTTTCACTATATTGGCCAGTCTGGATGATCCTTCCACCTCGGCCTCCCAAAATGCTGGGATTACAGGCATGAGCCACTGTGCCCAGCCTTAGTGGTGTGTTTTAGACATGCTGGAGTTTTAAACTTTTCCACAGTTTAATCTGACAATCCATTTATTGGAGCTTACAGTTTTGAGTCCTGCTTTGAAATACCAATTACCACTGTAAGACTGCAAAAAGGTTATCTTTACTTACGCTTTTGTTTTGATATTTTTAATTTACTGGTCATTTGCTTTCATGTGATCTGAGACATAATCTGATGTAATGTTTTTCTACACCGATGGTTTTTCTACACCCTTTTGTAGGCTTCGTTGTCCTCTACCCTCATAGCTGAAATGTCTCCTTCATGTTATTCTGACCTCGCATGTGTTTGGTTCTGTTCTGTCCACTGCTATCCCTGGGCCAGCTCTTCACTGATGCTAATGTGGCTCTACAGACAGTTCCACGTGTAGTAGGATGTGTCCTTTTTCATCTTGTTTGTAAATAAGAATGGGGGTGCGGACACAGGAGGTAGAATCATACACAAATAGCCTGACAGAATACAGATAATAAAAATTTTAAAAAGAGGGGCGGAGGGAGTAGAATAAGATCATGGCCTATTGTATAGGTCATAGGTAGGAGTCAAAGGGAAACTATTTCAAGCCAGCAGACCATAGGCAAGGAATTAGGGTGACCAGTCATCCCAGCTCATCTGTGACAGAGGAGTCCCCCGGGACATGGAACTTTCCGTTTTAACATTGGGAAAATCCTGGGTAAACTGGGACAAGTTGGTCACCCTAGATTACGGACACTATAAAAGATATAAATACGAATATGCCACTAGAATAAAAACACTTTCCAAAATATTAAAGAAAAAGCAAAGAAGACTAAGCCGAGAGACACAGGAACGCTCATAGTAATTCCAGCATCAGCCAGCAGGGCAAAGCAGAAGCTGTGTCAGGAACCATCAGGGACTTAGCTGCTTGTGAAAGTGACATTTCATGTTGGCTTGGAAAGGTTAGGGGTAACTGAGCACGTGTGAGCAGCACACCTGAAACACGGTGATTCAAAAGGGAAGGGCTGAGGGATGGGCGGTGATTAATCAGGCAAATGAAACCATAGGGAAGCAGCGGTTGCCATCTTGGAATTAGACCAAGCAGAAATCAGGCCAAAAGGCATTATAGGAGACAAATTAGGACACCTTAACATGCTAAAAGTCACACTCGTAATGAAGATAAAACCCCTGTAACATAGAAACCACCTGTATAAAGCAGAACCTACAGCATATGCAAAGAGAAATAAATAGAAACACAGAAATGTGCAGAAACTTTAACACAACATTCTTAGTGCAAGACAGGTCAAGTGGCCACAAGTAAGGAGCAATGTAGGAGGCCCAAACAACCTATCCCGTGGCAGATGCGTATTGAAATGCGTTCACCGAGTAGAAAATACATCTTTTTCTTAACATACACGCATATTTACAAAAGCGTATCAAAATTTAGGTTACAAAGGAAAGTTTCATAAAAGAATTGTTACAGTCAACATTCTCTGATCACAGTGAAATAAAACTATAGATTGTTAACAAAAACAAGGCCCATCCACCTAGAGACTTAAAACCTATTCTTGAATGAAAGTGCAAATATAAACCAACATAAGAGAATGTCTGTAAAATAACTATATATTAAAAGCATAGTTAATGCGATGATTAGAGAATTCATGACTGTAGACACCTGTATCAATAAAAATGAGAGAAGAAAAATAAATGAAATTAATACTACACTCAGAAAACTATGAAAAATTAAAAGGGAAACCAAAAAAAAGTATTGGAAAGGAAATAATAGAAGCAGAAAATAATGAAGTGGAGAAGAAAAAAGCATTATTTAATAAATCAAATTCTAGTTTCTTTGAAAAAAATTGAAAAAGACAAATCATTACTTATTCAAGGAAAAAATAGGGAAACATATATAAAATGAGAATGACAACAGGGAAATAAGTATTGATATAGAAGTTTTTTTAAAAGCACAAGAGACTAATTTGCAAATAAATATGAAAACATTTTGAAGTGCATAATTAGGGAAAAACCCAGTTTTAGCAAAATTAACCCCAGTAGAGATAGAAAGCTTAAATAAACCAATTTACATGGAGGAAGTAGAGAACATTTTCAAAGAACTACCTCACAAAATGGGTCCAGGCCCAGCTGCTTTCACAGGGGAATTCTAGTAAATCCTTTGTGTAGATGATTCTAATGATACATAAATTGTTTTAAAGCATAAGAAATGAAAAGAAACTTCCCATGTTTTTTATGAAGCAAGTATAAATTGAAACCTAAACCTGATAAAGAGAGTACATCATAAAGAAAATAAAAACTAATATCATATGGGAATATTGATGCAGAAATGCTAAATAATATTAGTGAATGATTCCAACACCTCGCTAGTACTATGTAATACACCTCAATAAATATACTATTTCTATGCCCGAGAATGCAAGGGTAGTTCGCGTTTAGGAAATCTGTTCATTGCATTGCAGTTGAATATTATAATCATGCAAAAAGGAAGGAGAAAAATACCAATGCAAGTAACTTAAACACTTTAGTCCGATGACATGTACTCAGTTGCAGGGGGAAAACTACAAATATTCTTAATATCCTGGTTTTGCATAGAGGCGTGAAATTATTTCATGTGTATGTAGATTGAGAAAATGACTCTGGGTGTTGATGTTTTGGAGAACTCCCCGTGACTGACGCAGAGTAGGGATCAGGAAGGAAGAAGCTGGTGCCGTTGGCTTGGAATCAGCACCATCTCTATGGACTCCTTACTTCTCAAACATGCACATATGTACACTTCTTCCAGCTCTACCTAGAACTGAAAAGGCCTGGAGACAGTGATACCCCAGTCACAAAGCACACACCTAGTTCCCAGTCCTATTTCCACAATACTGCGCACCACTGAAAGGATCCTGTGCAACTGGAGAAATGGCTGATCCAGGATGGGGGTAGTAAAGACCCAAAAGGAGCCTAGAACAAGAAGAATGATAAGGAGGATGAGAAGGAAAAGTACCAAATGAGCCCAGAATTAGCCAGGAGAAGGAGAAGCCACTTTTTAAAATGGGCAAGACATTGGAACAGGCACTTCACCAAAGAATGCACATAAATGGAAGACATGTGACAACGCACTCAACATCTTCATCCTTAGCAAATGAAAACTAAAAGCACAAGGAAATTCCGCTACATGCTTAGAGTGGCCGAAGTGAACTGACAGTGCCCGGGGCTGGTGGAGGCGCAGAGCAGCGCGAGTCCTTGCCGGCGGAAACGCTAAATCACAGCCGCCAGGGTAACAGTTGGGAAGGTTTAAAAAATAGACTTGAACATACACTTACTGTGTGACACAGCAATCCGACTGAAATGTTTACTCAAGTGAAGAAAAATAGATACCCACTCACCCATGCACCCACTCCCTCAGTCACCCACCCAATCCCTCACTCCCTCACTCCTTACTCCTCACCCACGCAGCCACCTTCCTATCCACTCACCCATCCACTCATACACTCACCTACCCACCCATTTATCCACTCATACAGTTACCCACCAACACACCCACCCACTCACTTAACCACCCATTTATCCACTCATACAGTTACCTACCCACCCACTTACACCCACCTACCCACCTACTCACTCACTCCTCACCCACCCACTCACTCCTCACCCACCCACTCACACACCCACACACTCCTCACTCACCTACCTACTCACTCACTCACCTGCCCACCCGCTCTCTCCCCACCGCCCCATCTATCTGTCTCTGTCTCTCTTCCTCTCTTGCACTATAGTGGCTTTCCTCAGAGTCTCCCTAAGTCTTCAACAGCCATTCCCTCACTTGGAGAACTGAGTAAATAAGCTGTGCTTCACCCATACCATGCAGTTGAGCTCAGCCCTGAGAAGGGAGCAGACTCCTGATACACACAACACCACGAATGGCTCGCAAGGCATTATGCATTTGATACTGAAAGAAGCCAGACGCTGAGACAACATGATGACATTATTCCACTTACAGCACTGAGTGTGGAAGGCAAAACCACAGGAACAGCAAATCAGCGGTCGCCAGAGGTGGGATCGAGGGGGAAGAGGTGGACTCTGAAGGGCCACAGGAAGCGTCTGGAGCGACGGAGCTCTGTCTCGATCTTAATGATGGTCGTGTGACTGTAGGTGTTTGTCAGAACAACAGAACTAAACACCAAAAAGGGTGAGCTTTACTTTATGTAAAAAATGTTAATGTCATGAAAGACAAAGGCTGTAAGACTGTTTCAGCTTGAGAGAGACTGAAGAAACATGACGACTGAATACAATGTGTGAGCCCGTACTTGAGGGAAAATGTATTGTGGGAGAAACATAATTGTAATTGGGACAATGAATGACATTGACTATGGATTATATGTTAGATAAAAGCAGGCATTACGGTTGCCTAAGAGAATATTCTTTTTCTTAGGAAACAAGATGTGCGATATACACACAATAACTCTTAAATGGTTCATACAAACAAATAATAATGTATGTGTGGGGGGGGGAGAGAAAACAGTGGCAAGATGGTGAAAACAGGTGAATTTGGGTAAAAAATATACAAGTGTTCTCAATATTCTTGTAAATTTTCTGTAAGTTTGAAGTTACTTGAAATAAATTTTAAGTAATAAATGTTCTTGCTCAAATAACTTTTTCCATGCTTTTAAATGCACTTGTCAACTTTCATATTTTAAAAATCCATTTAGAGTTTTGATTCAAAGTGCATTCACTATGTAGATAGATTTGTGATCACAATGAATTTGTGTTAATTTTGAGAAAATTTTTCTTTCTGATATTTTCCTATCTAGGAATATGCTGTATCTTCACTTATTTAGCACTTCCTTTATGTCTTCCCATAAAATTTTATGCTTTTAGTCATAGGACTCATATTTTTTGCTAAGTTTAGTCATATTTTTTTAATGTTTGTTTTATAAATGAGCTCTTTTTCCCTTATTGAAATAACTAATTTATTATTCCTGACATTTGGAAAACTATTGACTTTTGTATTTGGCTGTTCCGCTGAATTATCTTAGTAGTTCTAACATCAGTTTATTCCTTTAACTTTCTCAAGTAATAGCTGGAAATGATGACAGTTGTGTTTTTTTCCTTCATAATATTTTTATCTACTATTTCTCTGTTTTGTCATGCGTTGACCAGAGTCTAGACAGCAATGCTGAGAGCAGTGATACTGTTGCCGAGAGGTGCCTACCCAAGAGTTGCAGAAGTTTATGTTTCTTATGTTTTCTATTTATGAGACATAAGACAGTAATTAACAGGTGATGGCTGGAAGGTCTTGGCTTGATTCCCACACCTGAGAAGCGTTTATGATTTACTGAAAACTAGCGCATGTTGAAAGCTGCCCAGCCTTACATAATTGAGATTCACTTGGACTGTCATATTGCCAAAATTGTCCTCAAACCCTGAAATTGTATCCCTACTGTCTTGGGAATCAGTTGTTTGAAGTGTCACCCATTGTTTCTAACCATGTTTGTTATGAAGATAATACACAGAGAGAGAAATGCCTGCAGTGACTCTTTGTGTGACCATCAGGCAAATCAAGAGGCGAACCATGGCGGCCCTCAGAAATCTGCCTTGTGTTTCTTCCCATCTTTGGCTACTGCTGCTCCCAGAGATAGCCCCATTCTGACTTTTCCGGGTTTTCCTGGTAATCGGCGTCTGGTTTTTCATTATAGAGTTGTCGCCTAAGTATGCACCCTTCAACACTATGCTTTTGTTGTGCTTGTGCTTTTTGTTAACTGTACCTATGGTAAATTATGTATGTGATATATTTCTTCATTGCCAGCTTCTTTAATCCAGTTAAAGATGTTAACTGGATGTCTGTGAGGCTCCTCCATAAAACTGCATGTCACCATAGCTTGTTCATTTCCATCGTTGTGTAGTGTCCCTTCGTGTGAATTTATCACAGCTTATTAGTATCTTCCACAATGATGGACATTCAGTAGTTGAACTTTTCATTACTAATGATGCCCCTGCCTGTGATCATTCCTGCCTGTCTCTTGATGCACATATGCATGCATTTCTGCTGAGGACATCCTAGCATGGGACTCGCCGGTCGTAGGGTGTGGGTGTAATTATTGTTAGTTTTCCAGTGTGGTTAAACATCAGGTTAGTACCCATTAGCAGTGTCTCAGGTTACATTTTGCTCCACTCTGAGGCCCGTTTGGGGAGCTTCTTAACTTCAGTCATTCTTGTGCTTATGTTCATGTATCTCATGGTGGTTTTAATTTTCATTTCTATAAGGACTAATGTGGTTGAACATATTTTTGTACGATTATTTGCCATTTCTATTTGCTGTTTTTTAAAGTGTTCGTACAGGGCATTCATCCATTCTCTTATTGTGTTGTCTTATATGGAATTGTTTATATGTTGCAGATATGAATGCTTTGCCGGCCACTTGTGTTGAGAGTATCTCCACTCTCTGGCTTCCCTTTCATTCTTTTAATTGTGTCTTGTTGAACAGAAATTTTTAATGTTAAGGTAGTTTTTAATCAGTCCTTTCATTTATGACTGGTGCATTTTGTCATGTTTAAGAAGTCTTTTCTTTCTCATAAGAACATGAAGATATTCTCCTATGTATTGTAGACCATAGGTTGGCAAACCTTTTTGTGTAAAGGACTAAATAGTAAATATTTTAGGCTTTGTGGACCACAGATAGTCTCTGCTACATATTCTTTTCTTTCTTTTTTTTTTTAAGAATAATCTTTAGAAGTGTAAAAACCACTCTTAGATTCTGGGCCAGAGTTGGTCTGCAGGCTGTGGTTTACCTGTCTTGTTCTAGAAGTTACAGTTATTTGCTCTCACATTTACAGTTATGATTCCATTGCAGTTGGTTTTGTTTTTTGTTGTTGGGGTTTATAGCATGAGATACAGGCCATCTCTAAATGGATACTGACTCACGTTGAGTCCATTCATTCCCCATATCTATGCAGTGACCCCTTTGTCACAAGTGAAATGAGTCTGTTTCTTAGTTGTCTATTCCATTTTATTGGCATATTTGCTTATTCTCCCATTTTATCACACTACTTTAATTATTGTCGCTTTATAATAAATTTTTTTATCTAGTAGAGACAGTGCTTGATTTGTTCTTTTTACAACTGTCTTGGATATTTTTGGTTAAGATATTTCCATTAGTATATAAATTTCAGAAACAGTTTGTCACATTTCAGTTTAAGAGCAATTTTTTTAAAAACTTTCTTTTTGAAGTGAGATTTGATTGACTTTCCAAATCAGTTTGAGTAGAACTGACATCTCTACAATTTTGAGTCATCAAATCTGTGAACATATAGTCCTCCATTTGTTGAGGTTATCTTAATTTTTCTTAATCATGACTTAAAGATTTTCCCTACAGAAGTCTTGCATACATTTTGTTGGATTTATTATTATATAGATGAATATTTAAATATATATGATCTGTTGTAAGTGTTACACATTTATTAATTGGCAGTGCTTCCTTAAATGTTTGTGGGAATATGCTGCTGAAAGCATCTTGTCTTATAAATTTCCTCGGAAGATTTTAAAATTATAGGACACCAGGTTTCCTGATATTTTTGTCATTTTTAAAATCAACTTAATTGATTTTAGTGCATTTTTTTAAAATGAGAAAGGGTCTCCCTGTGTTGCCTAGACTGGCTTCAAATTTCTGAACTCAAGCAATCCTCCCACCTCAGCCTCCTAAACAGCTGGAACTGTGGACACATGCCACTGTGCCCATCTTTAATTTCCTTTTTTCCTGATCTTTCTGGCTGGCTGCTTACTAATTTTACTCACCATTTTAATGATCCCGCTTCTGGTTTTACTGCTTTTTCTCAGTTTTGTTGCTGCTGTTGTTTTCTGTTTCATCAGATTCCTATATAATAACCCACAGACATACAATTTTATTTCAGCATTGTTATTGCTTAGAAAGCATTTATAGAATTCTGTGAAAGTCTTCTTGACGTTTTTCTGTTAGCATGGCATTACATTGCAGATTAATAATTTCCAATCAAATATTGGGTGGAAGCTTTTCAATTTTATAATTAAAAAGACTTTGAAATCTGGAGATTTCCTTTTGTACTTGCCTTGGGATCCACAATAAACAAAACACTACCAGGACAGTAATTTGTGCTCTGAAATTCTATCCACTGTAAATTTCTGTGGGAATAGAAATCAGAAGAAGTATATGAAGCAGCTGATGTTTATTATGATTCACTGATTACTTTTCATCACAATAACTTTACTGAATTATAAGCGTATAATTACTGTTTTGCCTTGTAACTTTAAGTTGAATTTATTTTTAAAAAATATCAAGTCTGATTTACAAAGCTATTGAATGTCTGACAATAATAGTTGAAGGAAATTCTTTTGATTCAGAAAAATTTTAATATCAACCTTGAACACACAAATTGCAATAAAACTTTACTACCACTTCTAAGTAATTGAAGTGTTTTGTGATACAGTGTGTCAGGATATCCAGCTTCAGTCATTGAAGTGTTTTGTGACACAGTATGTCAGGATATCCAGCTTCAGTCACTGAAGTGTTTTGTGATACAGTATGTCAGGATATCCAGCTTCAGTTATTGAAGTGTTTTGTGATACAATATGTCAGGATATCCAGCTTCAGTTTCTGACTAAATTTCATAGAAGTGATTATGATTAGGTCCACGAGCATCAATGAAGTACGTCATTGATTACATTCTTTAAATAATGTGCGATAGATTCAGATTCACATATTTTATACAGAGTGCCTGCTAGTAGATAATAAAGTGAATAACCATAGGCTTTATGTTTTAATAAGTTTCTCAATTTGGCCAGCTAATCCTTTTTTGCTTCACACAATTTCACAACCACCACTTATAACACATCTTAGCAGATTCCATTTGAGATTGTATTGAATTAGTACTTTATCATTTTTTTTTGAAAATATTTTCTTTCTTTGGATTTTAAAATTTTTTCTTTGAAAATATTCTTGCCATGGTCATAGTTTGCCAACCCTAATCTAACTTTCAAAATAAGAAACTACAAAGAGAAGAGAAAACTGAAACCTAAACCCTGTAGAAGAAAGGCAATAATGAAGAGCATAGATTAGTTAAATGGAAACAGAAAAAAAAATTGAGAAAATCAAAGAAATCAATAGCTTGTTTAGTTTTGAAGAGATCAATAAAAAATGATAAAACTTTAGCCAAACTGAGAAAGAAATTACAAATTACCCAAATTGATATGGAAGGGGAAATAAGTACAGATCCTACAGACATTAAAAGATTAGAAAGGAAATATTATAAACAGTTATGCCAGTAAATGACAACAGACAAAATGGACAGAATCATTGAAAGACACAAAAATGGACAGAATCATTGAAAGACAAACTATCAAAGCTCTTTCCGGAATATATACCTTAGTTGCTGTGGTGCCTGCATACTGGTACATGTCAGTACTCATTGAATTCTATGTATAAAAAGTTGAATTTTACTGTATGTGAAAATTATCTCAATTTATCTGACTTTAAAGTATTATTTAATGCTGTCAGTATTCATCTGATCTACATATAGATTTGCTGTTTTTATTTTTTTCATCTTTTCTGTACCTATAGGCTTATTTCTGTGGTAATCCTCCTCCTGCCTGAAGAATCCGTTTTCAGCAGTGGGAAGCTGAAGCCAGCTAGCTCCAAGAGTCAGTGCTTTAATTTAGAAGAATTTTGTGAGCTGGTTGTCAAACACACACATTAGTAAAAATCGAATTATATAAATTTACAGTTAAATACATTATGTTTAGAAAGGTAACACATATTCAAAACTTATTTCTTCCCGTTATTATACTAATTTTACTGTTATCCATACCTTTGAGACCATATGATGCTATGCCACTGAGAATCTTGTCAACTCCACATTTAGTGCTGTCACACTGGTAGCTTGAAGTCGGTCCTAATAGGAATATTTACACAACAGAAATTAGCAAATGCTACTAATTGGAACTTTATTTGATTATCTACACCAGATATTGGTAAACTATGGCCTGGGGCTGGACATCCTTTTTTTCTTCTTTTTTCTTTTCTTTCTTTTTTTTTTTTTGGTAAATAAGGATTTATTTGTAACACAGCCACACTCATTTGTTTATGTCTCATCTGTGGCTGCTTTCATAACTCAGTAGCAGTCAGGTGGATGTAACTGTGAGTTCAAGCCCTCAAAACATAATATATTTACTATCTGGCCCTTTAAGAAAATGCCAACCACTGGTCTAGATTTCAAAATGTGATGGAGAAGATGTTAGTAAGGTGCATTCATTTTCAGATGTCTTGTTTGTAACTCTTACATTTTGAATAGCTCCAGAAATTTAACTCATCTTCCAGTAGTTAAAAGTATCATCTCATTCAGCAAAGAAATCACTCACAACATTGCCAAACACGTGAAGTTCTGACATAACATCTTCAATTTGTTCACCTTCATCTTGTCAACTTGGCAGCATTCCTGTAGAACTATGTGTTCACTAGTTGCAACCACAGTTTGGCTGTGGGCATGAGTTTGGCAAATATCAAAAAAGTCCTGTCATAAGAATCAATTGGCTATATAGAATTTACAAAAAAGAGTATTGTATATTATTTGTAAATTGTGCACTTCATATCCTTTATATCAGTAAAATTTATGTTTAAAAAATGCACATCTACATGCATACTTATTGTGGAGTGCCAGTTAAGCATTTATTCAGCATGCCATAGCCTTTAAGGATTTCCTTTCACATAGAATTGCCAGCAACTTCTGGTTTTGGTTGCTTTTTAGAACTGTCTTAATTGTATCTGTATTTTTATATGATACTTTTCTTGCTACAAGGGTCTAGGTTTGTGTTTGTTCTGTTCAGAATCCAGAGATACTGTGACTTTTTCTTCAGGCTTTCATTATCCTTCTTGAGAAGTCAGCTCTTCTTTGAAGTAATGTCTTTTGTATCAATTGAGATCTGACTAGGTGTAGACATCTTATATTTATCTTGCTTTGGGATCACAGGGCTTCCTAAATCTATAGCTCAGTGTCTTTCAACAGTTTCAGAATGTTCTCACCCCTTACTTCTTCAGATGTTGTTTTTGCTCCATTCTCTTGAATTTCCTTCTTTGACTACATTTAGACATCTGGCGCCCTTCTCTGTGTCTTCTAAATCCCTTGTTCTTCATTATTTTCCGTTGTTTTGTGTCTGTGGGATCCATTGTGTTCCTTTCTTTCTATCTTTCTGACAGTTCATTCATTTTCTTTTCTACTGTGCCTAATTTGGTTTTAAACCCATTCATAGAATCCATTATTCCAGTGATTTCTCAATTTGAGTATTTTCATTTTTTTAAGCAGTTTGTGATTCTTTCTTGAATTTTGAGATCTTAGCTTTTGTCCTCCTTGGAGGTAGTAAAGTACAATAATTTTAAATTCCAGCACCTGGAATCCCTGCGATCTATTTTTAGTCTTTATTTCTGCCGTTTTTATTCCTGTTGTCTTATCTCCTCGTATGTCCAGTTGTTTTTTATTTTATGCCACATTCGCACATTTAAAAAACAGTGTGTAGAAGTGACATGTTGCCTGGGAGGATGTTTTCTTCCTCTAGCAGTGCTTGGGGCACTAGCAGTGTGGGATCAGCTCATTCTAGTCCTAGGGACTAATATGATCGGAGTGGAGCTGTGGTTCCTTTGAGGTTTGGTCTAGTTGACAGCTCGATTTTACTTCTACAGGGTGGCCATTCAGATTCCTCCCCCAAGATGAGGGGGCTCAAAGGACCCTGCAAGGCACTGTCTGTTGCCCCAGGCAGTCACCTCTCAGGAATCGTGCTTCATCCCAGGATAGGGGTGGCCCCTGTGCTGCTGTTTCCTCCTGTACGCTGGCCCAAAATTGTCACTATCTGCTCTTAGAGTATGACCCATTCCTTTCTTAAAGCTGAGGTCAAATCCTACATTCCGATTTTTTTTAAAAAAATCATATTATAAACAACACTAACAACCCACTTTTCTCTCAACCCTGCGCACCTCACCATCTTCCTTTCTGAGACATGCAGCATTTCTCTGCAACAAGCAGAATTTTGTGTGTGCAAACACACCCTGCCACTGCAAACTTTATTTTAGTCTCCGTGTCCTGGTTAAGGTGTCTTCCTCGCAGTGCCTGCCACCTTGCAGTCGAGCCCAGCTGGAAGATGAAGCTGAGCTCCAGTTCCACCTGAAGCCCCCATGCCCTGGTCTTCTGCTGGAGGCAAGGACAGGTGAGCACTGGCCAAGGACCAGCGCTCTGATTCTGTCCACATCAGCTTGATGCCCATTCAGGGGGTTGTGGGCTCTCCTGGTCTGGATCTACTAGTAGAAGAAATTGCCATCTTGTAATTTCAAATTAGTGGGAAGTAAAAATGTAATAGGATATATTAAAATTTTGGACCATATGAAACCACATTTTATGTTGTATTTAATGTCAGTTTAAATATGTTTACTAAATATGATTTTCGTTAATATCTCAATTGATGCTTGTAGGAAAAAAGTTATACCTTTCTGCCAAACCCAATCCTTTTGCTAAATATTTTAAAGTATTGATTTGAAGCAGCAGTGTTGTTCGTCCATCTGGGTTTGAACAAGTAACTGAATTTTAAATTCTTGGACCTCTTACGGACAGTGATTGTCATGGCTGTTGTAGGAAGACAGCACCCTCATTCTTCTGATTTAGCTCTCTGTGATCCACAGGAAGTTGTTGCCACTGTCTCTTTTTATTAAACTAAATGCCAGAATTCTTTCATGTCATCATAAGATGTTAATGCATATTGCTTTGGGGACCAAAGTCATACAATTTAGCAACCACTCAAATGCTTTTTTAATTCTGAGGTTACTGATTCCTTAAAATCGGTGTAAACTCCACAGTGGCTGTCGTTTGGAAGCTGCATTGCTTGGGTGTGATGCTTCAGTGCCACACACATTAGCAGAGGGCTCTGGGAGCCGGCCCCTCGTTGGCTGTCTGCTTTGGGATCTGGCTTTGCACTCCCTCCCCCCGCCCCACCCCTGAAGTGGCTCCAGGGACAACTGTGGTTTGAGTGTACTCCCTTGCTCCTTCCTGACCTCTTAATGACCACGTGGACCCCTTTGTTTATCTTTGAGAGCAGTGTCTTGATGGAAATGCAAATGTGTTTCTCTTTCCTGACCCAGATACCAAAACCCAGTACAGTCCTGAAAGGTGAAAAAAGTTTTCACAGGAAAAATAAAAATTAGACACATTTCTAGGGAGCATGGGAAAACCATGGTGGCTTTGCCCTCTTGTGACAGCAGCCTGGGGAGGTGGAGTAGCTGGTACACCCCAGCTTTAGCCTCCCCTGGGCTGTATCCTGCGTGTTCATGCTCCATAGCCCTTTGTGGGCCATATCTTTCCAGCGTCACTACCTGTTGGGGTCCTTGCTAGGAACACAGCATGAGAGATGAAGATGTGACCTTTCTGCCTGCCTGGAATCCACAGTGCAGAGGAGGAGGGTGACTCAGCAACTAATGGACAAATCATGGCTCGGTCATAGTTGAGAGAGGCAGGAGAAATATGAGGCATCGTGAGGGCGTCTAACAAGGTCGGAGGTGACTTCAAGAGGCAGCATTTAAATGAGATCTGAGCCACGTGCACCTGTGAAGAAGGACCCCTTGGCGCACTTGGGGGACCCGAGGGGACCTGTGTGCTCACTGTGCAAAGCTGCAGGACTGAGGACCCGGCTGAGGGCCAGGTGGGAGCAAGGGGCCAGCACACCTGGAGGTTTGAGAGGGTGTCAGGAGGCCATTTGGACAGAGGAGCCATGGGCCTCCAGAGTTGTTTTGTCTCGAGTCACCCTGGCTATAGTGTGGCGAGCACATTGGATTTGGAGAGGTTGGGCAGATATGGGCGGGCCAGTCAGTAGACCACCGTGGTGGTCCCGGCAGGGGATGATTGGGCTTAGATGGATAGAAAGATGACAGCAGTGACATCTACCCCTGGACAGATTGATAGAGTTAGGCATTAAAATGAGGACTTTGTGATTAAATAAGTCAGAGAGGAGGAGAGGGTGTGAGTGGCCCGTGCTGCTGGCATGTGTGACTGACAGGAGGGGAGCCCCATCAGAAGGCGAGATGGAGCAGGAAGCCAGGAGTTGTGGGCGGGGCGATGCTTCAGGCTTGGGTCTGCTCTTGTTGAGGTCCATGGAAGCAGTGAGTCGGATGGGTGGGCATGCAGGCGTGGAGCTCAGAGAAGCAGCATGTGCAGAGATGTGGCCTGAGAGCCGCCCACCCAGAGCTGCTGCTGCTGCGATCCCCTCTGGCCAGAGCATCAGGGAGAAAGAGAGAGACCCAGTGGGTGGTGTCACCAAGGGAGCAGGCCGAGGTGACAGAGGCTGGTGGAACCATTGGGGAAGAGGATGCCAGAGCCCCTTTCCCTGTGGCAGCCACCACCACCTCCTCACAACACCCACCAGGTCCCTTTTCCTTGAACCCAAACCTAGTGGATTTCATGGGCAGGCGTCACTCAGTTGTGGCCTCTGCAAGGTCCCAGCCATGTGTCATCACAGGATAGTCGCTGTCTGGCACCACGCCCAGGTCTCATGAGTATGTGTGAGTGAATGAGGGAAGGGACTCCATTGGCTGAGCAGGGTGCACTCCACCTCTCCTCTGACTCCCAGGAGTGGCTGTCCCAGACCCAGATGGGGAGTCGGGGTGAAGCCACCATCCTGTGCGTGGATCAATGGGAGTCAGGGCTGGACTGGCCCGTGTTTCCCCAGGGCGTTGGGCCAGATGTTACTGAAGCCTCCTCCACTTCCTCTTCCCCATGCCCCTCCCCCCATCTCCTTGGTAATGGGACACTTTGGCCCTTGTCGTTGTTGGCCAGGCTCGGTGTGGGCAGCACCCACCAGTTCCTTCTATGAACGTAGAGGTTGATGGCAACAGTCCTGGGGCCGTGGGGATGACTGCAGGGAGAAGAAAGGCTCTTGACAGCGGACACGCAGTGGCCCTTCTCCTGGCCAGGGTTCTTCTGTGAAGACGTGCACTCTGCATCTGCAGCACACTCCCTGAGGGTCCCTGTGGAAGTGGCTGAGATCAGCAATACGACACATTTACGGGGTTGGGCCACGCCGGGCTCAGCGCGTGGCGTGGAGCTTGCAGCTAGAACCACGCTCTGTTTATGAAAAATAACCATTTGATAATTATAATTACTTTTAAATTGATAAATGAATTCTTTCAAATAACAGAAACCATTAAGAATGACTGTTCTGCAGAAAAAGCACGTGAGGAAATGAAATTTTTTATCTCATTTGGAATTTCTTGGTAAATCTGGAAACAGACGCATACATTACATTTAGATCTTGGAAGTAAAGTGACCTCATATACTTAACTTTTTTAGCATAGAGAATTCTATATAAAACATAAATTCTAGCATAAAACAGTAAATCACAGATACTAGGCCTTATGAGTGTATTTTTTCTTTTGGAAAAAGTACTGAAAAAGCAGTTATTCATTGGAGTCCTCAAGGTCCTTATTTTAGTAAGTCTGAAATGGTGACCATCTTACCCATAGCTAAGTTGCGATACTGAAGCCATTTCTACCATCAGCGTGCTAGTAGTAACCACGCGGGGCAAAGTGGCTGATTTGCAGCCCTGGGCGTGTGCTGTGTGGGTGTCTCTGATGGGCCAAGGGAAATGATGGGCCGGAGTTGATTGACATGAAACATGTGTTTTTTAAAGACAATTTGAATGCACATATTTTCATTTTCAGTTTTATGGTGTCTTATGTCTTTTGCCCTTGTAATTTATAATTGTTTTACATTATGTATAAGCATTTTCTATTGATAATTATCTTTAATGATTTTATGTAATGCCATTTTATTCCTAGCTTGACCTGAGTTGGCCTATGCTAACACATTTCAGCTTTCCTGATTCCCAGGGTTGCCATGAATCAGCAGGTCCCTAACTCCTGTGTTCCTCTCTGCGCCGTAGAGAACAGCCAGCCTGAGGCTTTCGCGACCACACCTCATCTCTCTGTTTCTCCAAAGGGAAGCCATAGCAAGTCGCAGGGCAGTGTCCCGATCTGACGGTGAGCAAAAGAAAATGATGTGTGACCTGGAGTCAGGGCCTGCCTTTCACCCGGTCTATCTGTAAGCAGTTCCTCTGTCCCCACCGTGTCCCCACCTGACAGGCCACCTCAGCACATGCCTGCCTCCTGGTCCCTGCTGTAACACCAGCCAGGGTTCACAGCCCAGCAGAGTGTTCTGTCTGCTGGGAGGAGGCACTGGCCATGACAGAACTGCCCATCGCAGAGCCCCCAGCAGGTGAGGGGTGTGGGCCGGGCGGGGGCGAAGGAAGAGGTCACCCGGGCCACTGCCAGCACCACCAAGAGTCAGGCCAGGTTCTGGGGGCACCTCTGTCCCCACCAGCAGCACTGCCCTTCGGCTTTCTGATGAGGCCAGTTGTTGGCCATAAGGGGAGTGGTGATAAATTTAGATTCTTTTGGTGTCTGCAGGTCGTTACTGGAATGACAGCAGCTGGCTATGAGTTCATAAAGTTACCTTGACAGGCTGTGAATGCCGAGCCCACAGTAACTCCGGAGGCCTGCCTGGTGCCGCCCTTCATTATTGTCCAGATGCGCTCCTCGCTCCTCTCGGGGAGGCTGGGCGTCAAATTCCAAAGAGGAGGCTCAAGAAAAGAATGCCTCTGTGGCTCCATGCGGGAAGCATTATTTCTGGTTTCAGGCAGGAGGGAGGAAGGGCTTTGGGGTCACTGTGGTAGAGACCTGGAGTGATGAGCACAGTGTCTCCGAGCTCAGGATGAAGCCGCCGTGGTGCCTGCCCTTTGTTTCTGCACTTTAGTCCCTGCAGGCGCAGGAGCTTGCAAGGGTGCCATCAGGGACGCTTCTCCAGGCCGCGCCGCCCTGGCTGGGCTTCCTTCTCCAGGCAGGAGCGAGTGCTGGATGCCGTGGCAGGCACAGGACAGAGGCTGCCAGGGCTAGGGGACTCCCTGCCACATTTTGCGGGGCTCCTGTAGCTGCTCCTGCCTCTCGGAGGGGCCGTGTTAGAAAGCGTGCATCACCTCCAGTTAGGCAGGAAGAAGAAATTTTAACCTACTAAAAAGCATCTTCCCTGGGAAAATGCGTCTTTTGGTTGAGATGCTAGGAGACACACAGTAAGGTATTTACCTTGAACCCTAAACTGCATGTAAAAAATGTAATCAAACCCTCAGTGCCTGGGGCAAAATCCACTCTGTAACATTTTAGTGACACAGAATCCACTATGTTTTGTGTGCACCGGGTGTAGACTCAGTTCAGTGCTTGTGGTGCTAAGCCGTAAGAGACTGTTAGAAAGAGCCGAGTGCAGTGGCTCATGCTGGTGGTTCCAGCACTTTGAGAGGCCAAGGTGGGTGGATCACTTGAGGTCAAGAGTTCAAGGCCAGCCTGGCCAACATGGCAAAACCCTGTCTCTACTAAAAATGTAAAAACTAGCCGGGCACGGCAGTGCAAACCTGTAGTCCCAGCTACGTGGGAGGCTGAGGCAGAAGGATCGCTTGAACCCAGGAGGCAGACGTTGCAGTGAGCCAAGATCATGCCACTGCAGTCCAGCCAGGTGACAGAGAGATTCTATCTATCAAAAACAAAAAAGAATCATGATATTCTTGGTAGGAAGGAAATGTTAGTCATAGGATTACAAGATTGTTTTCTAAGCTCTTATAAGCAAGCAGTTCAGATTAATGTGTTTTTGTAGAAAACTTGGTTTAAATAACTTTCACACTTTTAATCTATTCCCCCCGATTTATGAAGTCCTTGAGTGCTTGAGGATTCTAGGAACAAAGTGATTGGGGGAACGCTGGCTTGGACAGAGTTGCAGCGTGCCCGCTGCTGTGGGACCCTGCAGCCTTCAGCCTTCCACACTGGCCTGGGGGATGAGCCCCAGGGTTTCAGAGTGTTGCTCGACCAATGAGCATTTTTTTCACAAACACATGAGGCAGCCCATGTGACTCCAGAGGCCTGCAAAGCACAGCTTGAGAAATGTTGGTGTGCTTCAATGGAAATGTATGTAATTGAGAATATTAAGAAAATTTTTATTAGAAGTTTCTGTTAAAGAGTCCAGCTTTTGGAATGTTGCACATCTTGAATGCAGTAAGAGGGTATGCTTTAGGAAGCTTGACGTGGGGACGTGCTGTGGTGTATTTTTATGTTAGGTGCTATAGTCAGCAAACAAATCCAAGCTCTACTTTTATCCTTTAATGAAAGATTTTATTTTTTATTCAGCATTGGTGCATTGAGAACTTATAGCCATCTTATCTTACTTCGATGCCATTGAAACAAAAAAATTAGTCATAGAAAACAAACCTAATGCCTTCCTTTGCAAGTTCCAGTCAGAAGTGCTGCCTATAGCAGACAACACGTCATTTTTATAGTTAGAGAGAGAACTCCTATGTACTTCATGGGAATACAAAAAGTCACAAAATTAAAAGTAATTTTTCCAGAATTACTGTGACTGAAGAGATCATTCCATGCTCCATTATACCATTCCTATCCTAATCCCATAGCTTAAGTGTAGAGGCTGGAAAATTTCTTCGATTTAGAAAGACTGGCGAGTGTTGTGCCACGGTGCAATTTAGTGGCAAACCAGCCCTGCTTTTGCAGACCTCATCCATTCTTCTCATTCATATCCTATCGATTTGTGACAGCGATTACATGCTATTGTAGTACAAGGAAGAGGTTTTTTTTAACCAACTGTATGACTCGTAGATTCTCTGTGAATTTCTGTTAAGGTTGGTGAATTGTACAAGCCAACAAAAGCCAAGACAAGCTAGTTAAAATCTACTGGTACGCAGGTCAGGCTGAGTTCAGATTTTATTTTGTGGACATGACTTTGGGATCCAGTGCTAGACTGTAGCTCTGTAGTAATAAAGTCCGCTTTCCAGTGCTACAGTGGGTTGTGGAAATTGGTGAGAGGAGAAACCACCTTCTCCTCGGCATCTGTATTCGGTTACCCGCCAGCCTGAGACATGCAGGCCTGGAAAGGAAGACTCAGGAAGGTTCAGGCATTCCAGAGACTTCGGGGCACGCTGTTCCCCAGATATGAAACACTGGGGTCCGACTTCTTCCCCCGCCATTCCATAAGACATCCAGGCATGGAAGGGAAGATTCAGGAAGATTGAGGCATGCCAGCAGCTCTAGAGCATGCTCTCCGCAGATCTGAAACACTGGCCCCGTCTTCTCCACCCACCAGCATTGAGGCATGCAGGTGTGGAAAGGAAGACTCAGGAAGGTTCAGGCATTCTAGCGACTTGAGGGCACGGTCTCCCCTGGATCTGAAACAGTGGCCCTGTCTTCTCCACCTCCTGCTCCTTTAACCAGTCTGTCAAGTATTTCTTGGGTACCAGCTCTGAGAAGCCTTCCCCGACCCTCCCTTGTCCCTGTGGGAACGTGGCTGCTCCCTCTCCCCGCCATGTGCCTGTGGCCCCTCATGCCCGGCGCCCTCGCCACTCAGTGAGGGTAGGTGTGGGTGTCAGCCGTGTCTGATGCTTCCTCACAGGGGCCTTGGGAACGCTGTGTGGACGCCTTGTGCACACTGTGTGGATGCCTTATGCGTGCTTCCCGAGCAACCCTATCAGTAAAGTGTCACCACCATGCATTGCTGCTGGCAATCCTTGTACTGACAGTGTGGTGGCTGCCATCCTGAATTTCCCTCTGAAGCTGCGCCCTCTACCAGTGCTGCATGTGCCGTGGTCCTGCTTTGTGGCCCGTGGCCTGATGCTGGAGCGCCAGCTGCTACTCATCTGTCTCTTGCACTGGACAGTAAGCACTATGCAGGCGGCGCTATCTTCCGATGGTCTCCAGCTGCGGTGGGCGCACTGTGGACTAGAACATTTCTACATCACTTCACACGTTTGCCCCTCTGTGGCACTGTAAATATTCATTTGGGCTGGTAGGAAAATGATATTTTAAATGGCATGATGATAGGTAGTGTATTTCTCATGTGAATCAAGTTTTCCTTAGTATGCCAAGCAGCATGCCTTGTCTCCATCCTGTAGAGACCACGTTTCCTGTGGGGATGCCCACGGTCCTGGCTGTCTCTGCCGAAAGATGGCCAAGATAACTCTTCAGCTATAAGAGTGATCACCCAACCTGGAAACTTGGCAGAGCAGGAGATTTCCAGAAGGATCAATATTTTGTATTACTTTAAAAAATTCTGTTCCTAAACTTTTACTCTGCAGAAGGCCTTGTAAAAAGAGAAGAGAGACAAGTCAGCCCAGCAGAAAATACCACTGGCATTTGAACAACACAGATTTGAACTCTGTGAGTCCACTTATACATGGATTTTTTCTCAACCGAATGTGGATTGAAATGTAGTGTTCATAGGATATGAAAACTGTATATATGGAGGGCCAGCTTTTCGTGTACACAGATTCTACAGGGCCGACTATAGCACTTGTGTAGGTGCAGATTTTTGTATCCATGAAATCCTGGAAGCAATCTCCAGCGTATACCAAGGAACAACTGTATTTGCAAATCCCGTATCTGACAGAGGACTTGTATTCAAAACATGAAACCAACTCTCCAAACTCAAAATAAGAAATAAACATTCCAGCTAGAAAATGGGCAAACAATCTGAACAGACATTTCATCAAAGAGGAGATACACAGGGCAATAAGCCTGCAAAACAATGTTTATCATTAGCCAACGGGAAATGGCGGCACGCAGAGACCCCACACTCATACCAGCTACTTGGAGACCACAGGGAAATGGTGCTATGCAGAGACCCCACACTCGCACCAGCCACTCGGAGACCACAGGGAAATGGTGGCACGCAGAGACCCCGCACTCACACCAGCCACTCGGAGACCACAGGGAAATGGTGGCACACAGAGACCCTGCACTCGCACCAGCCACTTGGAGACCACAGGGAAATGGTGGCACACAGAGACCCTGCACTCGCACCAGCCACTCGGAGACCACAGGGAAATGGTGGCACGCAGAGACCCCGCACTTGTACCAGCCACTCGGAGACCACGAGGCTATTTCCCAGAAAGTTATGCATCTGTTTCCATAGGACCCAGCAGTTGCACTTCTGGTCTTATATACTAAAGAAAGGAAAATGTATGTCCACACAAAAACCTCACACAGTGTCCATATCAACTTTTTTGGAGTGGCCCCCAAATTGGAAACAACTCAAATGTCCTTCTAAAGATGAAAGAGAAAGCAAACTGTGTTCTATCCAGACAATGGAATACTTATAAAAACAGAAAGAAAAAAAAAGCAACAAACTATTGATACACAGTACAATTTGGATGGATCTAAAGGGCATTGTGCTGAGTAAAGGAAGCTAATCCTAAAAGAGAAGATTTTTAAAATATATCTAACCCTCTTGAAATGGCAGACAGTGATGGGGAAGAGACCAGGGTTACCAGAGAGTAGGACTGCAGGACATGTGACTTCATAGGTGTGCCTGACAGGTGACTGTGATGGGGCAGTTCAGAATCCTTTTGGGGGGTTTGTGCCTGTTAACTGAAACACGTTATAAAATTTCATTTTAAAACGTGATTTTTTTTACTTCCATTAAAACTAAAAATAAGAATTCAAAATGTTTGTAAAAACTGGTGACATCAAATAAGACAGGTAGTTTAGTTAAATGTGTCGATGTCAACTTCCTGGATTTGGTAGCACACTATGATTGTGCACAAAGTTACGGTGAATGAAAGTGCGTGGGAACTGTCGCTAATATTTTTCTTGTGAATCTTCAATTTTAAATAGAAAGCTTAAAACAATGTGTTCCTTTTACATACCAATTCTGTTGTCGTTTTTTGTTTCTGAGACGGAATTCCCTGCGTTGCCCAGGCTGGAGTGCAGTGGCATGATCTCTGCTCACTGTAAACTTTACCTCCTGGGTTCAAGCAATTTTCCTGCCTCGGCCTCCCAAGTAGCTGGGATGATAGGCATGCGCCACCATGCCCAGCTAATTTTCTTATTTTTAGTAGAGATGGAGTTTCACCGTGTTGGCAAGGCTGGCCTCAAACTCCGGACCTCAAATGATCCACCAGCTTCGGCCTCCCAAGGTGCTGGGATTACAGGCGTGAGCCACCGCACTCAGCCCTTACCAGTTTTTAAAAAAGGAAAATGGTCAGAAGAGCAAGGAGTAGTGTTGGCTTTCCTGCCAAGAGTCTTGGAAAACCAGTTTCCAAGCACTAGTGTCTGCATAGCAGTACAGGGGCGGCATTCTTGTAATGAAAGTGAGCCCGAAAGCTAAAAGGTGATACTCCCCCTGCAATTTAGGAAGGAAAGGAAATTCTCAGGCTAGAAAAATGTGTGCTGAACTTGATACTGTTCATTTTCTTGTTCTTTGATTAGCCTCATTACCTTGTGTTTTCACAACATGAAAAATTGGTTAAGAATAGCCAAAGAGAACATGTCTGAATGAGTGTAAGGCATCCATACACATGGCAACTTTTAACCATGTGCAGCTCCGATATACGGAGAACTTCCTGACACTGATCACAGTTGAAACTTCATACTTTCTTAATTCAGCCTGTTATTGACAGTAGTATGTTTTAACTCAAGAAAGTGTTCGTTCCATCTATATTGACTTGACCTGTTAGAATGTTCACAGTACATGGGAACGTTGGGTTTCCTGTCATGGTGACTTGAGACGGGAGGACAGCAGTGAGTGATTCCTGCCAGTCAAGGAACTTTCCCTGCAACCCCACTTGAATGGTAATAATCTGCTCCTATAATTGCTGTGGAAAAGGAAAGCCTCTGGAGATTTTACATCTAATCATTTATTTATAAATCTGTAGATGGCAGTCTGCAGAAGATGCGTCGGGGGTCAACTTTGTGCTCTAAACAGTTACCTGCTGTTTACATTTCACAGCGTCTTTTTTAACAGTACCTCCAGCCCCCATCATCACAAAAGGACCCTGGCTTGCTGGTTGCTGCTCCCCACTCATCCCAGCCCAGACACTTCATTACAGATGCCTCGGCAGGCCGGTCCCCTCTGTATTTGCTGAAATATGCATGTTTTTCCATCTCATTAATTCAGTCTACATACAATTAATTTTTGCCTATTAATAAACCCCTTGGTATTAGCGACAGCTATCTAAACCACTTCCCCTAGTGTGGAATGAGCAAGTGTGCCTGCAAATTTCCATCCCTGGTCTGCATTTTTTACTGTTGTATTCGTGGGTTGGAGAGTTTGGATGCATAAATCAAACCTTGCAAAGAAATGTAAGTGCCCATGAGTTTGGGCTCAGACTGGCTGAGGGGGAGGTTTGAAATACGAAATAGCTCCGTGTGGATTGGGGACAGAGGGAGATGCAGGGAGCCATCCTAGCACGTGGGACCGGGGGAGGGTCTCAGCCCATGGGAAAATTTGTGGGAACCTTGTATGCACGTGAGACCAACTTTCTTTTTCCACAAATACAAATCCTCTCCAAATTGGACACTTCTCAAAGGATGTCTTTTCTGTGTGTCTTCACATCTCATAACTTCTTAAAAGAATCTTCTAATAAAGTCTGTGAATATACGTAAGCAATTGTGTATGTGGTAACTGCATCTGCTGACAGCATTCAAAGGAAAAAGGAAAAAAACAGAATGGAGCCTTGAAGTTGAAATGAGCACCACCTTTGGGAGACCAAGGCGGGTAGGTCACAAAGTCAGTAGTTCAAGACCAGCCTGGCCAAGATGGTGAAACCCTGTCTCTATTAAAAATGTAAAAATTAGCCAGATGTGGTGGCAGGTGCCTGTAATCTCAGCTACTTAGGAGGCTGAGGTAGAGAATTGCTTGAACCTGGGAGGCGGAGGTTGCAGTGAGCCGAGATTGCACCACTGCCCCCCAGTGTGGGTGAGAGAGTGAGACTCCATCTCAAAAAAAAAGAAAAAAAAGAAACGAGCACCACCTACCTCATTTAGAGATATCCACAGGAAAGTAGGTTCCCCAAGACTATTGTTACGTTCCAAAGCCGTAAGACAGATCCGTGTCACAAGGACACTTCTCACGGTTCGACATCACCAGCCAGGAGGAAATGCACAATTCTGTATAAATGTTAGGAATTCTTAGATTCGTGCATGGATTTGTGAAAATCGCAGTTCACACTGAGAGGCATCCGGGAGATCCAAGTGCTGCTCTCCTAGAACTTGCTGGAGGAGCCGGATTCTTTCTAAGGGGCTTACATCTTGGACATGATGCTAGAGTTCTATGACAGGCCCAAGTCGCTGATGAGATTCTACGTGAGAAAAGCTTTAGAGTGCCTGTCCTGGTACATCTGTGAGAGTGGCATCACATGAAGGTTTCCCGAATGTTCTGTGAGGAGATTTAGCCAGTGTCATTGATCAGCTTAATTGGAAGCAGGTGATTGACTGAAAGTCAGATAAACATGCAAGGTTTGCTGATTCTTAAAAGATGCCATATGTGTCAAATGTATGAATTGTGATAATGGACAAGAGCACTTTAGCAGCTTTGATGGGAGCGTGTAATGACTTGAATGAGACCGCTCAGTTTTGGTTACTGATGATCAAGTACAGAAATTTGCTGGTGTCACAGAAGCTTCCTGCCTGGCCTGGGCAGCTTTCCTGGCTCCCTCTGGCTGGTTCTCTGCCAGCAGCCAATGTGAATCTGGAAGGGGCCAGTCCTGTCTTCCCCTCCCTGTCTAGTGCCTTTAATGTCTCTGCAGAGTCTACCACCCCCTGGGCTCCCCCACCCTCCACCTCCCCAACCATAGGAGCCTTGGAGGTGGGTCCTGGCCCTTCCTCTGTGGGCTCCTCTCCCCGGGGCCCTTTCTGCTCAGCCCCACTTCTCCTGTTCATCCAGCTATGTTCTCTGCAACTAAATGATACGTAATAGGAACTCATTAAGCAGCCTGTGCAGTGAATGAGTTAATCCTGGTGTTTTCAGAACAGTGAATTTCAAATTCTTGACTCCACTTTGAGCTCATTCAAAGACAGTCATGTAAATAAGACCTAAGCATTGCAAGAAGTCTGATGAAGAAACCATTCATTCGCTCTGGAGATGAGCAGGTGCACCTCACAAAAGTGAAGTCTGTTGCTGATGAGCTGTCTGCGTGCCCACATCTTTCTCTGCCCTGTGTTTCTAAGTAATTGAATAAGAAACATTTCTATTTATTTCTTATTTATATGCAACTATATTTAATATTCCCTTATTTTGAGGATTGGCCAGTAAACCTTTTCTTCCCTTTTGTTATTGATTGTTCTTAAGACAATGCCAAGTGGCAGATGTGCCTAGCAACCATCCTTCATCTAGTTCATGCAACTTTCTAATGTCAATTATAAAGAAAATTACCTTTGGCTTCAGAAGTTCATTTAAATCTCTTCTGAGAAAATTGGAAGCTCTTTAATGTCCAGAGCAGCAGAAACAGAAATTGGAAGGCACAGACTGGTAGATATGTGAACGGAAGCACTTTTTTTAAAAAGTAAAGTTATGCGATTGCTAATAAATTGAGTCAGGGGACAAAAAAAAAAAAAAAACAGAAATCTCTAAATCAGCTTCCAAGGTGCCATTAAGACAGGCCAGTAAGATAATTCCATGTAAATAAGACAGGAGTCCTTGACTCAGTATGTATGTATGTATGTATGTATGTGAGACAGAATCTCGCTCTGTTGCCCATGCTGGAGTGCAGTGGTGTGATCTCCTCCCAGGTTCAAGCAATTCTCCTGCCTCAGCCTCCCAAGCAGCTGGGATGACAGACACCCACCACCACATCTGGCTAATTTTTGTATTTTTAGTAGAGATGGCCTGTTTTTAAATGAGAATTTTTCAATTTAAGGAGGCCACCTGTCCTGGGCGGTATTTTCTAAATGCCTGGCGTAGGTGACATCATGTGAACAAGTGTAGTTCCGGAAACAGAAGTTATGCGTTTGAAGGCTGTGACCGAGGAAGTCCAGGAGAGAAGTGAGAACAGAACGTGCTCGCCCTGGGCCTCCAACAGCTGCCAGCAGCTTCGGTCAGCTGGGCTGGGGCTTTTCCTCAGACCTACCTCCTAAAACAGAAATGTGACTGAGCACGGGCCTGTCCTCAGGATACAGCCCCCATCCTTGGCACAGCTGAGAGAGGACATTCTGAACTGCTCTGGGGTGGGGCTGTAGTCCATTCATCCTCCCATCTCCTTCATCACTGGTACCCTGTATTGCAAACTGTGGGTCCTCAGCAAGTGTGCCGAACTGAGGGGTAAGAACAACGTTTCCATCCCATATCATCAAGGAGGGAACCCGGCATGCCTCTATCCTTTTAAGAGACGGGGCGAGAATCAGACCTGAGGGACAGCATCGTTTCCTTGCAGTTCAGGATGCACTTAAGTGTCGTGTAGTGAGGGTTTTTTTTTTTTTTTTTTTTTTTTTGCCCAGGTTTGCCTCAAATTCCTGGACTCAAGTTGTCCACCCACCTCGGCCTCCTAAGAGCTGGGATTACGGGCGTGTGCCACCAGGACCACCTGAGTCCTAGCCTTTGTTTCTTACAGTGTTCAACAGGAGTCGGTCATTTCTAGCTTTCACTTTGTCCCATAAAAATATTTTATTGAAAGTGGCAAGCCGTGGCAGTTTGCAGTTTTTCTAAGCTTAGGGGTGCAGCTCCACACCCAACTGCAGCTCCTGTTTCTGATTTGATTCTTAAAGATCGGAGTGCATTTTTTCCATCACATACATCATCATTAGCAGGAAGGCATTCAGTCTTGAACACAGGGACCGAAAAGAGCCTGAGATTGTAGCTCGAGAGTTGCAAATATTTGTTTTTGATTCTGACTTTAATTCTTAGAAATGTTTTCTCACAAAGACAGTGGTGTGTTGGAGCAGGTCCCTCAGTTAACACAAGCCCACACCCTTTTTCTATAGGCTTCTCGTTTGTTTTCTTGGTCAATTATGCCAGCTCTTATAAAAATACTATGCTCCCAGGCAAAGGGCCATTTCTGTTGGAATTGTTGAGAAGATTCTTGGCTTGACTCTTGATCCAACGCTGCTCAGCTTGGCCAAGACTAGACTTGACAAGTTTGCTGTGAATTGCCTCATGCTGCTGTGTGGGGTTTGAAGTCGTTGGCTTTCCAGTGATTTCTGGGCCAGACCAATGAAACAGTGCCTGGGAAAGAGAGATGACAGGCTGTGATAAATCCCAAACTGCGTAATACTGGAATGTACCGGGTTGGCCGTGTAGATGGCAACACTAAAATTGAGTCCTTATGTGCCACAGTCGTAAACTCATTCAGATAGGTCCCAGGTCTGTGAATGTGTGTTGCTGAATCCTAGACTCTGGGTGGAACCGAAAGCTGAAAAACATGAAATTTCCCCTCTATCCTCTGCATCTTATTCAGGAAGTCATTTCCTAGCTATTTCAAGTTTTGATCAAAACAGACATGCAGTAGAAGCCCAATCTGAAACACTGGTAGTTTACACCACATATTTGCTTGCATGTGTCTTAAGTGGTTAAGTTCCAGAATTTTGTCTCTTTGATAATGTCTGAAGAAGTCTAGTGATAGTGCCAAAAATTTCAGGAGTGCAATAGGCAACAGAATATAGCAAAATAGTTATAGTTCATCCATTTTAAAGTAAATTCTTAATCATTTTTAATTATATTCAGTAATACCTCTCTGCCCCCACCTTCCTTCATTTGAAGTTTTCACTTATTCATTCATTAATAATCCATCAGTCTTTGGTGTCTGTGACATGAGTATGTACAAAAGGCACTGCGGTGTCCGTCGCTGTGAGTGACATAGAAATGTCCAAAGGTGCGGGCTTTATGTGTGGAAACCACAGGACCCTACCCAGAGCAGTGGGAGGTGCCTTGTGCTGCTGAGGAGTGGCGCATGGAGGGGAGGCTAGGCTGCAGGCACAGTGATCCTGAGGCAACCCTCTGGCCGCGGGAGAGATGGAGAGGTGCCAGCCATGGGTGCTGTGCACTTGCTTGAGGCTAGGATGGGGAGACCACATTTCAGACGCAGGGAGAGGAGGAGCAGGAGGCAAGTTCCGGGGGCGGGAAGGCCTGGGGGAAACAGGGAGGAGGTCAGGGAGGGGCAGGTTGGCCAGATCAGCTGGAGCTTGGGATTCAGCCAGGAGAGAGCCTGAGCCCCAGGCCAGACCTCAGGGCGGCGCCCAGCACTGGATGCAGAGTCTGGACCTGATTCTGAGTGTGCAGTGAGGACTCAGGGAGGCTGGTGAGCAGGATGGTGACAACCAGGCAGGATTTTAGGAAGATTTATCTGGTTTTGACAGGTTCTCTGGATGTGACCAGAGTGTGGAGAGGCCAGTTCCGAAGCCCTAGAGGTTGTTCAGAAGTGGCAGCAAAAGGGAAGGGAGATGAGAGAGGTTGCAAAGCAGAAGCCAGCTGGCCTGGGGCGTGGGAGGACTTGAAGGCAGCAGCGGGAACTGGGAGCTGCTCCTAGTATGCGGCGAAGGTTGACACTGGTATTGCCTGTTGACCTGGAGGTGATGACCAGCTTGCAGGGGCCATTCCGGACAGGCAGCTGCGTGGGGCAAGAGCCCCAGTGTGGCAGGACTGTGCCTGTCCCTTGCAGGTCCTCATAAAGTGACACCTAACACTCTCCCCGTCCACACAGAGCCTTGTCAAGTAGTCAGGTTGAGGTGAGTGGAAGCAAGAAGAGGAGCTGGCGACGGGACTTGGGAGAGGTGAGAGCACAGCAGGCAGCCCGGATGCCAGCCCCGACGTCAGCCCCGACGCCAGCCCCGAGCAGCGTCCCAGAGCAGCATGCAGCCTGGGCAGTGCAGGCCTTGGGAGGCCAGAGGAGCACGTTAGCTCGGATGACTGGAGCTCTCCAGCAGCCTTTGAGAGGACAGGTTCTGTGAGGCTGTGGGTTCCAAGTAACGTTATGGAGGAGGCAGCAGAGAGGCTTGAAAATAAATGGTGGGGAGGCACAAAGAAGCCAGACCTGGCAGCGACAGAGGTGTGGGGCTTCATGAAAGGGGACCCAGGAGTGTGCCTGCCACATAGACACTAGAGCAAAGATGCACCCTGAGGCAGCATGCAGTGAGGAATTCGAACGCAGGTGCAGGGGCTGGATCCCACAGGGCCTGAGTTCTCTGTTCCAGGAGCGTCTTTGTCAATGATTTGCAGTGTCCATGAGATCTCCTGGTTGAAGGTGTTACAAGCCAGGTTGGCGAGGCTACCACTCAGGTGCTAACATCAGAGCTCTAGAATTTGGTCCCTGCCACTTAGCTGCATGGCCTTGGGAGTTATTTACTCCTTGCACTTTGGTTTACTCATTAAACCAGACTCCAGATACTCACCACCTACTTTGTTCTGGGAACTAGCTGGGATGGTGCACACAGTGCCCAGTACAGTGCCCAGCACACAGTGGGCGCTCAGTGAACAGCAGCTGCCGTGATTTAATGGACTGAATTCTTTGATGCCACCCAAATATATTGTTTGGAGTGTTTGTAGGTATAATGAGCAGAGGAGGTGATACAGACTTGGGGTTGAATTAGGATGTGAAGAAGGGTTTAGGTCTGGAGCATTACAGGTGGGAGGATGAGCAGGGAGTGGTCAGGATCAGGATTGACAGGACCCACCTGAAGAGCCTTAGAGGCCACTTCTAGGCGGAGAAGAAAAGCTCGGATCAGTATGAGTCCAGACCAGGGCCCATCCGGCGCCTTCTGTGCAGGGCCAGGTGGGAAAGAATTACCTCAGGCTTAGCAGGCTAGAAGCTCTCTGTCATAGCTACTCAGCTTTGTGCTGTCTGAGTAAACAAATGGACATGGCTGTGTTCCAATAAAACTTGATCTACAAAAACAGATAACGGGTCAGATTTGGCACGTGGAGGCATGCTGACTACAGACACCTTGAAAATACCGTGTGGCAGATGTAAGCCGAGTGGCAACTTGGAATGCCCCATGGTTGAGGGATGGGGATACGGCAGCACGGAAGTCCTGTGAGTCAGGGTGTGGCATGGGCCCAGTGTGGCGTGGGCAGCACGGAGGTCCTGTGGGTCTGGGTGTTGCATGGGCCCAGCATGGCTGTGGTGTCTGGGGCCTGAGCTGCAGGGCTGCAGTGGAAGGGAGGGGAAAGAAGCTCAGGGTGCATTCTGAGGATAAAACTGGCCTGTAAGTGACAAACTGACGTCACTTCACAAGTACATGGAGACAAGCTGTCTTTGGAGCAGTGTCCATGCAAGCCTGGCCGGAGGGACCTCCCAGCCTCAGCCGCAGCCCCCGATCTCCGGGTTGCTATCACCCGTTGTTCCCAGCGTTGGCAGGGATGCGGCACCACAGAAAATTCTGTGGAATGGATGCTGCTCGCTGGCAAAGCCCAGCAGGGCAAGGAGTGAGTTTCACTCAGTCTTTATCCACAAGTGTGCTTTTAGTGCGGTATTAACACATGGTGAGCAGTGAAATTGCCTAGAGGGTTTAATCTCTGGCAGATTATTCTCATACCTGCACCTGTCTGATCATCTTGTGAGTCAGTGTTAACCAACCTGGGACCTCAAGAGAGAGAGGACCCAAGCAAATACAAACACATGGAGTATTTCCAGAGATCCATGAGTCCTGGGAGACTTTTCCAAGGTGTGTTTTCATTGCAATGAAAATTTTTAAAGGTAAACCCCTCACTGTTACAAAGGTCACTGCCACTTCTGTAATATTAATTTGCAATTGAAACATATTTTCTTGTAAGAATTATCCTTCTTCAGGTTCTTGTTTCTCAAGCTGGAATTTTCTTGAACATCTAAGAATCCCTTCAGAAGATCCCTAGATTACCCAGGTGTGAGCTAAGAGGAGTTCAGCGTTGGATGGAAGCGTAACTCCGGCTCTCACAGGCCATGGGCTCCGGCGGGACACGCGTGGTCCAGGCAGCGGGTATAGACTTCTCTTGGTCAACATGTTCGTGCTCGCGGGGAGGCCTGGTTGGGGAAGCGGGTAGCAGTTTGGGACGAGAGCTTTAAACAGAGGAGGGACTCCAGAAAGTAATGACAGTTCTCATGTGCATGTGGTTCAGAATGAGGCCCCCCAAGGCCCACAGTCTGCCCTTGGGGACTCGGTGATCCCCATGTCCAGGCAGCAGGGAGAGGACATGCTGGCTGACAGGATGGGGTGGGGAAGCCCAGGGCGTCAGGTGCCGTGGAAATAAAGCTGGTCGCCTGAGTTGAGTGGCACTTTTGAGTTCCCAGAAGCTCTTCTCAGTGGCAGGCTCCCTCTCTGTCACCTCTGCTCTTCTGAGGCACCAGTTGAAGGGTTTGAGGGGTCAAATCAAGGTATAGGTCTCCTGGAAACACGGCCCCTGACTCCAGAGTGTGCATGCAGGGGCTTCTTCCTTGTCCTGGCTGTCAGAGAACACCTGTAAATAAATGCTGCATTGTTTTTGCCAGAAAATCCTGTGACACCCTCTCCTGCCTTCCCCCGGGAGGGCTGAGAGCTGGTCCAGGCGTGGCGCTTACGGTCCACAGACCTGCCTGCGTGCTGCATGACAGCCTCCCAGAGGGCTGTATTGATTTTTGAAGAGGAGGCAAAAGGCATACAAAATTGGACTCGCCAGCCTGCTTTGAGTAGAAATTGGTGCCTCCTAAAGGGAATCGTAATTGGCGAGCTCTGCAGCTAAAATGTTTTCTCCGCGTTCCCTGCCCAGAACTCTCCAGCCCCCTGTTTGTTCTTGTTACACTTTTCCCAGCCCTGGTTACTTCTCCTTCCTGCTTTGGAGCGTAATTGGATTCTTCGCTGGGTAGAGTTTTGCTTGGAAGACCTGAGGGTGTAGCTGAACTAAGTTTGAGCATCCTGGAAGGAAGACAGAAGACGCCAGGAGACCCGCCCGCTCGGAGGAGAAGGGAGGGGCGGCATCTGAGCTCTGGCCTCCAACATGATCTCATCCCTTCAGATGAAAGTCCTGATTTTCAGTGCCAGTGACCATCCTTGTTGAAAAAGTACAAATGTTTTCTGCTTCTTGTAATCTACTTCTTGCAAATATTAGTACTCTGGAAAAAAGATTTATTTTAATAATGTGAGTTTTAGGGTTTTTTTCTGTAGTTAATGTTGTTTTATTACTCTGTGTCCTTGCCAGAAAGCATGTTTTAAGAGTTTCAATTCAAAATTAAATATGACCTCAGTGTTTTAAAATACAATTATATTAACTGTCCATTTAATAGTTGCTGAAGATTTTTTTGGCCACTGACGGATAGTCAGTATACTTGTCTGAGATTAAACACAGTATTCTCAACCCTGCTCTGCAGCTAGCCTGTTCTAGCGGCAACATCAACAGGAAAACAAGGGCTTCTATGAAGTGAGCTGGAGAAAGTTGTTCCTGGATAAAATGGCAATGCTCTCTTACAGCTCTGCTTTTCTTTTAAAAACTCCACTGTGTTTGGTAATGGGGAACTACCTATTATTTATTTAGAAGTGTACAAACCAATTTACAATACTGGTAATTTAGTGGCAGGATTATTTATTAATGAGCCCAGGATACAAGTTAATGGGACTGAGCCTTCTGGAGGTCAATCCTCATATAATCCATGCCTTTTGGAAAGAAAAGCATTGTCTTCAGAACACTCGGTTATTATTGTTAAATTTAAATTATAATATACTCACTTGCTAAGATGAAAAATAATTTTTTCGGAATTGCATGATGACAGAGTTAGGCTGTAAACTGTGTGGAGATGAATTGTGTCAATTAGGGGTAGGTACGTCTTAACCCTGTTAGTACCAAAAGTATTATTTCTCATTGCATGGGCTCACGGGAGAAAGCAAGCCTGTTCCTTAACAGAGACGACAAATCAGAAACTGCTGCCTGCCTGGGAGATGGAGCAGTCGCATTGGCGAGAAGCTCAGAGGGCGGCATGGTCTCCCAAGCTCTGACACAGCCTGCAGGCCTCATCAGGTGCTCTGCGTCTGGGGTGCTCTGCCCTCTGCACTCCAGTTGATGGCGGAGGGGCAGGCTGTTCCATATGACAGCATGTGGGCTTGTCATGATTAGAAGTGACCATTGGCTTCTGTTTCCCAGGAGTGGCCTTATCCTCATGGTCCTACAGTATATTTCTAGTAGATGAGAAGGCATGCCTACAGAGAAGGCCTCCTGGCATCTTCTGCGTGTCACTGGGGGAGGCAAGGTTCTCCTCACTGGGACCTCTTCACACCCCTTTATTAATGACCCCCCCTGGCTCCTCCCCAAAGGCCCAGAAGCCTAGAGGAGAAATGAGCCACAACCTAAATGCCTTAGTGTGACAAGTGTAGCTGCTGGAACTCAGAAGACTATTTACAATTACAGCATGAAGGTGAGGCTTAAAGGATGTGCTGCTTCATTTCATTTGTTCTCTTGTTCCATCTCATCATGAAGCTGATTGCCTTATGTCGGGGGTGGGGAAGGGAACAGACACAGAGGAGAACCCACTAAGTTCTGTGTCTTCAAACCTGCAGCATTGCCAGGTTCTGACAGCAGAGTCCTATCAAAGTAAGCAAAATTGGAAGTGACGCCCATTTCCTGGGCTTTCACATACTTCGTTATTCTGCAGTCTGCTACAAAATCTGAAAAGCCAGAGTGGTGTAGCTTTTACTGTTTAGAAAATCTTCATGAGTTTTTCTTTGCCCTAGGGAATGGTTTTCCGCAAATTATTCATTGGAAAAATGAAATCTGAAATGTAGGTGTTTTCAGTGCACGTGCTACAGAGGCACCTCAGCACCCTTGTGTCTTGTTTACCCATTCGCTCAGTGGGCAGGGATTGAGCTCTGGGAATGTGCTGGGTAGGAGCCCAGGGCTGGAGGCAGTCAGGACCAGCCCCAGGACGGTGCGTGGCTGTTTGTCCCAGGGCTCACGGGAGCAGCCCTCCTGGGGAGTTCTCTGTTGGACTTCTTCATGCAGCCTAGTCCACACCTTATTTGTGCGTTTGTCAAGCCACCGAACGCAGCCCGAATCACTCCAGGCCTTGCTTCTGGAGGCTTGACAGCAGAGGAGACATGAGGCCAGGGGCATTCCGGGACCGAGGCCTCCTGCCTGGGTGGAATACTGATGTGTGCTGGGTGGACGGGTCACAGATGTGTTTAAATGTAAATCTGACCTTCCTTTAAGAGCAGTTGGGCAGCCCTCTGGGAGCTTGAGACTCTATGATGTGAATACCTAGTCTCTCTTTCTGGAAGCTCCCAGAGTATAACAGAAAGTAGGTTGGATACTCACATTCCCATTGTCTTTGAATGATGGGGCCGTGGGCCTGGGTTGTAGTCCTGTGGATTAGGGAAGAGTTCATAGAAGTAACCTTAGAGTAAAAGAGAATAAATCCAAATGCTATTACATGCAGAATATATGCCATCAAATGCATAGCATCTGGGCATGTGGACTTGTCATGATTAGGAGTGACCACAGGCTTCCACTTCAAAGAGGAGAGCTGGAGTGCATCAGTTCCATGGAGGTGCTCCAGACCCGGGTCTTTGGAGTCAGGCTTTCATTTCATTCCTGGGTCTGTCCCTTAAGCATTTGCTAAGTTGTTATTACATAACCTCGGGACCTCAGTTTCCTATCTTAGTAATAGAGATAATAATACCTCCCCCAAGAGTCTTTGGGAGGAATAAATAGAACAGCTTGTAATGACATGCCCAGCACATGTTAGGCACTCAGGGAATAGCAGCTGTGCGGTGTTGTGCAAGACTTACCTTGAGCTGTTTTCCTAGAGTGGGTTGATCCTCAGCTGGGTTCATGTTCCCCTGTCCAAGATGCAATATTTGGTAGTGGAGATGTGATGTCCAGGTGCCATCCCACCTGGGACTTCTGGAGTTGGCCGCCTTGCCTGCGGCTGACCTCGGCTATGCTCCAGAGAGAGTGGGGCTATGAAACTGCATGACACAAAGTCAGTAATCTTGCACCCGTCTTGTCTGCTGTCACCACTGGTTCAGTTCTTCTCTGCCCTAATCTCTTATGTCCCAGAGCAGGCTTTTGCTTGAGACACAGGTGCTTTTCTTAAGTGTCCTTGGAAAACTCCAGTAGCCCCAATCAATCAAGAGCCTGCAGTGGCCACCAGCACTGCTGTCTTCTCTTGTGTGGACATTGCTGTCCATGTCTGGCCTGTGCAGGAGGGAGTGAGTTCTCACTTGCTCTCTGCACCCACACTCCACTGGGCAGGGGAGGGCCAGGACAGAAGCTTGGAGGGGATCAGAAGGGGAAACTGCAAGGTGTGCAGGCTGGCCCCGCAGAGAGAGACCAGAATGTAGAGGGTGCTCAGGGCAGGTGGCTGCTGCTCTGGGCTGTGTGCAGCATAGCGTTAGCACAACAGACATGAGTGGTTGACCAGATGCCCCATTTGAAGCCCATGTCCAGACATGTGGCTGTTGATCTCTGCTTATGGATTGATATGGCTCCTTCTCTAGGGTTGGGGGAAGAGAACTGTTGAATAATGCACAGTTGCCTAGCCTCAAAGATCCTTTGAGAAATAGGTACCCTTGTGGAAGTCCCAACAATTTGTTTAGACTATTTAAAAGTTGTATCTTACAGATGTACAAGTGCTTTATTTATAAGAAACTAAATTAAGCTGGGAAAAAAAGAATGTACCTCTCGTGTGTGTGTAAAACATTAAAAAGCAGGTGCCTTGGTGGTGGAAAGTGTGTGCAACACAGACATAAGGCTATTTGAACTCTTTATTTGCCACATTTACAATATTAATAATAGCGTTTCTAGAAGTTGTCACATCAAGTAAAAGATCTTCATTCCAGGCTGTCTTTGGGGGCCAAATTGGGACTGGATGCATGCATTTAATAAATTGTAGTCTCGCGTAGTCATTTTTGTAAATAATTAGTTTCAGTGAAAGAATAAGTTAGCATATTGTATGCATCTAATGTTGCAAATGTACATACAGCAAACTTTGCTATTAATCAACAGTCAGGCACTGCGAGTGGGGTCTCATACATAATGAATTGTGCTTAAGCCTCATGGGCTTCCTGATAGAAAAATAAAAGAAAACATGAGTGCAGTAAGCTTTTGAATAAAATTTAACTAGATTGCTCTGCATCCTGTAATTGTTTTGGAATCTTTAGGGACCCGATCATTCATCTATAGTTTTGGGGTGTTTTTATCTTCATCTGTCAAATAGTAGAGACTTTTAATGATATGTTAAAATGTTGATAAAATACAATTTTCCTTTTAATGATTTGAATATTTAGGGGGAAAGTAAATAGGCTTTTTAAGGCTTTCTGGTCTGCCAAGTAGACTGTTTAGATTGTCTTTAACAAATATTTTTATTTCATGTATTTTTAAGAATCTATTATTTTAAAAAGAAGAAAATATATAGTCCTTATGGGGAAGAGTTGAAAATTTACATGAAGTTTTCTCTGTATTTTTGGTGGGTGTTTTAAAATACTGTGGTAAATACCTTTGTGGTCTTGTTTGTGATCTGACATGAATTTGAGCCCCAGATATTGAGGACATAGGATGCCCATTAAAAATTTATGTCCAATGTTAGCAAGACACCTACAACCACCTGGAAGGTAACTTGTAACCTAATTTTATTTTGAATGGCCTCTTCCTCCTCCTCACATTGCTGACCTTGGTACATGAACCCTTTGGTGCCTATAATAGGATCATCAACATAGGATTCGTTCTGGGATGGGGTGGAAGATATAAAACCAAGAGTGAGATTTATGTCCATCTTTCTTATGAACCATGCAGAAAAAAGGGCAGGGAAGATTTGCTGCCTTGAGGGCCAGAGGTCCTCGCAGCCCTCCTGCAGGGACTCAGGGAATGCTGCCTTCTCCAGGAAGACCTCCTGTTTACTTCTAGGAAGGGGCTGTGCTCAACACTTATTTGCCTGTCTTAAATGATGTCGTTTTGTACAGAAAGCATCTTTAAATTAGGTCCTAAAACCAAACACATAAAAGTCAATCAGTAGACTCACCTGTGATGAGTGGGAGGCCCTCTTGTACCAGAAAGTTTAAAAGAGATATATATTACTCATACCTATCACTGTTTATTACATAAACTGAAGTGTATTGCTGATGTTCCGTGTGTGTTTATTCACTTTTTCCTTTCACAGTTGAGCACATCTCATTCTTGCGGTTGCATGAGAAATCACTGAGGTAGCACATGAATCCCTGCACTATGTGCTGTCTGTAGCACCTGAATCACTGCGGACAGCCTGCAGTGCTC
This sequence comes from Cheracebus regulus, assembly GCA_963574635.1. NCBI lineage: Eukaryota > Metazoa > Chordata > Mammalia > Primates > Pitheciidae > Cheracebus > Cheracebus regulus. The sequence goes on along the minus strand of CAUYQU010088868.1, from coordinate 42,944 downwards.
AGTCAGTGCCATCGTCATCATCAGCAGCAGCAATGGCAGCTCAAGTCCAACGAGGCTGCAGTTGTGTCTGTCATGAACCCTTCAGAATGCCGCTTGTTTTTTATCTTTGTCGCAGTTGCACTGTTGAGATCCATGTTGATTACTAACGTTTGCACTTTATTTTTCTTGTTTCTACTCAGTTCCCTAAGTAACTATAGACAATTCAAACAAATGCATGCACCTTGTCCAACATATGTGGTCATAGTTCTCAAACAGCGGTCAGCCACCAGGCAGAGCCACGGAGCAGTGGCTGCCATGTTCCTTCTGAGCCTCCCTCCTCGGGGCCTCCATGGAGCTTGGGGGCCATTGGAAGGCGGAAGTGGTGTTTTGATGTTGACCTGTGTGTTTGACCGTCACCTTACCTTCCTGCACAGTCAGCTGGCAGCTCCAGAGGAAGGGACAGCCCTGAGGCAGTATTCTCACCACTAACCACATGCATTTCAGGTCCTCAGTAAATGCTTGAATGGAATTAAAACACTGCATTTGGCTGAAATACAGAATCAAAGGTTTTATTCAGGCTCCCATTTAAAATAAAATGATCTTTATTAAGAACAGGTGGCATAGTTTATTTCTTTACTTCAGTCTTAACCTCTGAGCTTCTTGCTATAAATAAATGCAGGACAAATCCATCAAACACAAGACACTCTGCTAGAGATCTTCTAAACGGGACATAATTGTGCATGTACCAGTGATACTGAGCAAGAGTCTCCATGAGGATGGGTAATCTTTGGCTGAAGACATGTTCCTGCATGAGCCTAGGAGTCTGTGGCTCTGCCCTTGAGTCCCAAGGCCTCCCCAACCCTCCACACCAGGTTCTGGAAGCCAGAGGAGGTGAGGTGCTCACTAGCTGGGAAATGTTGCTTGTCACCTGAGCGTCTAAAGTGCCGTGTGTGGTGAGGGCACTAAAAGCTTTTCAGGTATCCACGGGTTTCTGTGCAGCCTCCCTCACGGCCTTGTGGAAGCCTTGCATCCTTGAATCCTCTGGAACCTTGCCAGATTCTAGAGGAACTCAGAGAAGCACATGTCTTTGGAATGAACTCTTCTTGCAAGACCCTCCAGTGTCATCAGGTAGCGTTCCCAAACCAGGAGATGAAAATGTCATCTGTGGAGAGAGAAGATGGGTGTTCAGGGTGTCAGAGAGGCACTGGGCACACAGCACTCCCATCTGGAGTGTCTCATGGTCAGCCCCGTGGTGCCGATGAGATGTGAGTAACTTATACAGGACTCTCGGCTGGTTTTCTTATATCCGATAGAATTCAATCCAAGCACATCACATGTTAATGTCTCTGAGGAGTAGAATTCATTCAGAAATGAGCATTTAGTGATTCTCTACTGCCAGTGGAATCTTAAGGCACCTGAAAATCTGAATTCCCAAATCTCCCAGTTAGCTGGTTGAGTTTTAGTGTTGAGTACATCTGTAACTTGGAAAGAGCCTGGAAGCCGTGGTCCCAGGAACACTTACTCTTTCTGCTTTCCACCTTCCTCGTGCCGAGCTGGGCTGACATCAATACTCAACGAGGCACTGATCTTGGGCAGAGCTTCCCACAGGGGCCTGGTCGGCCCAGCCCCTGCCCTCCCTCTGAGCCACAGTCCTGGGGCAGTTGCCTTCTCTACCCTTTGGGGCCAGGAGGGATTCCCACACAGGTGAAGGAAGCCCGTGTCCAACAGGGGCCATTTCACTTCAACTTGCTCTCTTCACCCCCTGCTTCGCTGCCTCCCAGGTAGGTCACTGCCACTCATCCTTCATGTTTTTGATAATATCAGTGTCTGGAAAGGAAGCTTCGTGCCAGTAGAGAGGGCAGTTTTCCCTAGAATCATTTCTGTGCTCACGTTATGAGTTTTTGCTGCAACATTCCAACCACTTTTCTTGCCCTGGTTCGAGTTGAAGGGAAGGAGATTTAAATCAAAACAAATCTGCAAAACAGTTCATCACTGGGACATTGTTTTTCCAAGCTGGGGAAGGGGAATGGGACAGAGCAGCTTCCCACAGGTGGCAACTCTGGGAGATTGTTACTGGGAACTTCCAGTGTGCCACAGCTCCAGGAGCTTCTCCCAGGGCAGGTCAGTGTGGTTTGGTTTGATTTTAAGGAACCCCTATCATTGCCAGCAGTTGTGTTTTTCTTGAAGAGATCGTTGAATCAGGCCCACATGGCTCTAGCTTTGCTGTGTTAGGGTGCCCAACACCCTCCACTGTCACATGTCCACACACGCAGCAGAGCTGGGTTTCTTTTTCCCCCACCAGCCACCATCCACTGATGCCAAGTCAAAGAAAGTAAAAGCCACCCATGTCATGATATTTGCCTCGGGATTATTCTGTGGGTGACACGTGATGGCCTGGGGGAGGTGTGACTCTGGTGCGCTCCGGGCATTTCCCCACCGACGCTGGGCAAGGGTCTTGTCTCCTGCAGGCTTCAAGGGATGGGATAGGAAGGGGCCGAGGTTCCGAGTGACGGTCTTGTCTCCCTCAGTGGCTCCGGCTGGCGTCATGAGCTGGGGTCTGTGGCAGCACCTGGGGCTGCAGGATTTTGGCTCTTGAGCAAAGGTGCTCCCCAGGCAAGGATGGGGCAGATCACAGGTGCCAGCATTTCAGTGGTGGGTGAGCTGCAGGGCCCCCAGGGGAGACTGCGATGTGGGATTTTCATGAGCGTGGGCCGCGGAGCCCGTAATTGTTGGCTTTTCAGAGTTCGCCAGCGGGGAAGCCTGAGAAACTCCCCCATGATAAGCGCTGCCGTGAGAGAGGCCGTCACCCCCAGCTCTTCCAGGGACGAGCACGGCGGGGATGGAGGAGAGGGCAGGGCAGGAGAATAAATTTCATTTTACTGTAGAAATGGAAATTTGTGTCATGGCTTTAAAAATCTGGTTTTATGTGTGTGTTTAATGCCATTCATTTTAAATGTAGTATCATAAATCCTTGCTTCAGAATCAAAGCTGTTTAATTACATTTCACCCATGAATAGTTATCTAATGCCAATAGAGAAAGAGTTAAAAAGGAGAACTACAGAGTAAATCAGAGGTTGAGATCTTTAGCACAAGCATAAAAAATCAATTTAAGATGAATTTTACTACTATAAAAATTCTTCAAATATCCTTTTAAGAGTGGGAAATGCTAGGAAAGCCAGCTCACACTTCAATTCCCTCAGCAGCGTGAGAGAAGGACACCCGTGTGGGCAGCCCCTGAGAGTGCGTGGCACACCTCATTCTGCTCATGGTTGCTGAGGAAGGCCTCCTAACTCTGGAGTCTGAGCAGTTGCTGCGGGGCACAGAAGCCCCCAGCTCTCGTAGAATGCCCCCTCTCCCACAGTGTACACGCGTTTCCCTGAGAAACCCCATCTGCAGGTGTGACGGCCAGCCAGACCCCACTAGTCCTGAAGACGCTGAGGCACTTTGAGGCAGTCCTGAAACACCCTGACCTTGCGGTGCTCGCCTTGCCAACCAATCCCATGTCCCAGTCTTACCTGGGGGCCCTGCAACTCCCCCACCAGTGAAGTGGCAACCCCTGCAGTCCACCCATCCTCTCCAGGGGAGCACCTTTGCTTGGGAGCCCAAATCCTGCAGCCCCAGGTGCCACCATGGACACCAGCTCATGATGCCAGCCAGAGTTGGTGCAGGAGACAAGACCCTCACCCAGCACTTTAGCCCCTTCCTGTGCCATCCCTCAAACCCTGCAGGAGACGCCAGTTCAGCTCCTGCTGCAGAAGGTGGCAGGCGCAGGTGGCTTGGTCAGGGGTCTTGTTTCCCCAGTTAACGGTCGGGGCCCATGGACCCCATCATGCTTGCTCTTCCTGTCTGGGCAGTAGTGGCCGACAGCAGTCGTCTATGTCACTCGGGAGGGAGCTGGAGCCAACCCTCGCTGCATGCCTCTTCCACCCCTCTATTCTGCTGCCTCCCCCGGGGAGCAGGACAGCAAAGCGCATTACATATTTCTCTTTCTTCTTCAGTATCACCAGTACACTGTTTATTTGGTTAGCAAGAAGCAGAGCAAGAATAGAATGACTGAAGATGTGTCTCTGAAACTGAATCATATTCAAGCCAAGCAGAAGTTCTTCTTTCCATGGTCAGACCTCACTAACTGGGGAAGAAATGGGGGCAGTGAGAACACAGCACTTCCATCCCCCAAGGAAACTCTGAGAGAGGCCATTTCGTTGTCCTGCTCCACAGGCCCGTTCTCTGCCTACGGAGTGAGCCCAGCTTCCCCAGGCGTCTTTGTGACGGGGCCCATAGGGTTTCCAGGCAGTGACTTGGGCTGTGGGACCTCAGCCTGTGTATTCAGGGCACTCGGCTGAACGAGGGCCCTGTCTGCGTGAGTTCCCTCGGGCAGGGATCTGGTTGGGGCCTGCTCTGTCTGGCCGCAGTGTCCACAGATTAGCCAACTTTAGCTGGCTCTGCTGGGCTTGGTTCTCAGGCCTGACTGCTGGTCTCAGTTGTCCGTGGCTGCCGGTCATCCTAGCGAGCTTCCTTCTTTTTCCCTTCATTCTCTGGCTCCTTGCTTAAAGCCGTTAGTATTCCTGTGCTTGGAAACCTCTGACCACCTTCCCGCTCCATCATGAAAATCAGGGTACGGGGCCCTGCGTGCATCTCACCCAAAGAGGTCTATTTTTAGAAAGACCTGAGGATCTCAGTAGAGACTTTTACACCCACAAAATGCTGCAGCCCAGAGACCCAGCCTCCAGCACAGGACAGTGTGTGAGACCCGTCCCGAGGTCTTCCATTGCCAACTGCTGTTGGATGACGTGCACATTTCTGCACCTGCAGGACCTCAAAGCGAAGTAACCCTGGACACACCCTTCACTGGGTCCCTTTCCCCAGCTTCTCTGCCAGCAACGGGAGGCAAGCACAGCTGCACACGGGAGTAACAATGTGGGTGCAATCCTGCGCCTCTCCTTAGCATCCCCTTAGCGTCTCACTGCCGCCCCGTGGGCTCACCATGGCGTCACCACGCACTGCAGATGTCGCAGGCACAGGCCCAGGACCGCGTGTGCCCCTGGGCGTGTCTGCTGTGTTCTGGGGGAAATGGAAATGCCACCACAGGCACTGACTCAGGCGGAAGCTCCAGAATTTAACTCAGCTTCGCCGTTGTTGTCGCTTGTTAAAACGTGAGTATCGCGGATGGAATGCAAAAGAGGTTCCTGCCGCTGCGGCGCCGCTTTCTTTTCGGAGTGGAAGTGCCAGGCTGTTTCCGCCCACGGTACACTTTAAGCCAAAGTAATTTGTATCATCTGTAACACAAACCCAGGACGCCAAAGGCTGTGTTTGTTTAACTAGACATGTAAGTGGTGGTTATTTTTTATTTCTGCTCTCACTGTGTAAGAGAGTAAACCTTTTTCACTATAAGGAAGGTGTTCAGCTTCCTTGTATCTCTCGCCTCATTATGTACTTTTGACTTTATTCAGATTTGTGCAAGCTTGGTTTTCACCTCACAGGAAAAGCAAGAACTAATCGCTCCGGAGATGATTTGAGCTGTTCATGTGAAAGTGTTTGAAGAAGTCATGACTACATCTTCTTTCCTAAAACAGCCTCCAATCTGATACAAAGTGAAATGCTGGTCTTTGCAGCGCTGGGGCCGTGGTCCTCCCAGACACCAGCGATGGCAACAGGCCCATCCACACGGGGCCAGGGTGACAGGTCCCCATCCTCACAAGGCTGGGAAGACAGGCCCTCATCCACACAGTGCCGGGGAGACAGGCTGAACCCACACGGGGCCAGGGCAACAGCCCCATCTGCACAGGGCTAAGGTTGAAACTGAGAGTCATCCTGGACCCCAGCTTTGTGGTTCTACCACAGATCTTCCCTACACCATTGCCATGTTCTTGCTGCTTCAGCCCTGCTCGGGGGCAGCTGCGGTACCTTCTGGCTTCTGGCCCCCAACCCCCACCAATCACACTATGGGACGAAGCGGCCCTTCCCGTCCCAACGTGTGCAGCCCTTGCCCTCCTTCCTGTGAGTCTCAGTCCCCCAGGCCTTCACTCTGCATCTGTGTTCACACTGCATCCAGGTTCACACTGTATTCACTCTGCATCTGTGTTCACACTGTTCACTCTGCATCTGTGTTCACACTGTGTTCACTGCATCTGTGTTCACTCTGCATGTGTTCACACTGCATCTGTGTTCACACTGTATTCATACTGAGTCTGTGTTCACACTGCATCTGTGTTTACAGTGTATTCACACTGCGTCTGTGTTCATTCTGTGTTCACTCAATGTGTTCACACTGTGTTCACTCTGCATCCCTGTTCACACTATGTTCACACTGCATCTGTTCACACTGCATGTGTTCACACTGTGTTCACTCTGCGTCTGTGTTCACTCTGCATCTGTGTTCACACTGCATCTGTGTTCACACTGTATTCACACTGCATCTGTGTTCACACTGTATTCACACTGCATCTGTGTTCACACTGTTCACACTACATCTGTGTTCACAGTGTATTCACACTGTGTCTGTGTTCACTGTGTTCACTCTGTGTTCACACTGTGTTCACTCTGCATCCATGTTCACACTGTGTTCACTCTGCATCCATGTTCACACTGTGTTCACACTGCATCCATGTTCATACTGTGTTCACTCTGCATCTGTGTTCACACTGTTCACTGTGCATCTGTGTTCACACTGTCTGTGTTCACACTGATCATCCTACACCCAGGATGACTCCGTTACCTCCTCCCCATGGACCTGCCCCACTGGCCACCCATGCCTTGTGTGGACACAGTCCGGGATGGTGCTCCGGCTGCATCGCCTCCTGTGCAGGGCTGCACTTGCAGGCAAATGCAGTCTTTATTCAGACCGTCCTGGGACCGCATGTGTGTGTCGAGGAGAGGCATTCTGTAGATTGCAGTGCACTCCTCTAAGGAAGCCCAGGAAGGAGGGTGAAGGGCCTGCGGGAGCTAGGGAGTATAGGGACTTTTTCCACCTTTTCACAGAAGCCTGAGGAGCAGCATTGTCTGTGAAAGGAAACTAGAAAATTTCCGCCCTCCAAGCCTGGGAAGTCGCGGGGAAGCCTGCCATGTGTCTGGGACCTTGAGAGGCACGAAGGAGGGGAGTCATCTGGAGAAATCAGACCCAGTGCCAGAGCTTCACAGTGGGGGTCCACAGCACAGGAAATAACAATGGGATGTGTCCTGCACGCCTCAGCCTGGGTGGCGGGGGCAAGCCTCCCCTTCAGAGCTACATCCTCCATCCCCGGAACAGAACCCCAGAAAATCCACCCCTCCTGGAGATGAGGAATCCTTTCCGTGAGGGGCCACCAGATGGAAGCCACAGAAAAATGAGCACCCCAAACAGAAGCCGCCACAAAACAGTCTGAAGTGACTCCAAGAGGCACAGGTTCAAACTGCAGGAGATGAAAGGGAGGAGAGCAGCTGGTAGAGCCAGGAGGGCCAGGCGGTGGCTCACGCCTGTCATCCCAGCACTTTGGGAGGACAAGGCAGGCGGATCACCTGAGGTCAGGAGTTCAAGACTGGCCTGGCCAACATGGTGGAACCCCATCTCTACTAAAAATGCAAAATTAGCCGAGCATGGTGGCACATGCCTGTAATCTCAGCTACTTGGGAGGGTGAGGCAGGAGAATCGTTTGAACCCAGGAGATGGAGGTTGCTGTGAGCGGACATCATGCCATTGCACTCCAGCCTGGGTAACAAGAGCAAAACTCCATCTCAAAAAAAAAAGTCACCAGGAAGATTTGAGAAAGAACCAAGTAGACACAGGCATGTGAGGCACAGGGCTGCCCCTGAAAGGGCAGACTCGCCAGATGAAGGAAACACAGACTAGGCCCTTGGGAGCATGAGAATCGGGACGGAAAGTGAACCCTGAGAAATCCCTGGAATGCAGCGCAGCCATGGAGGAGGGAGGATGCGTGGATGTGGCCTTTCGATGTTGGGTTGGGGTGGGCTGGGGTGCAGTCTTATGACTGTTGATGCTTCTGGAAAATCTTTTCAATAGTGCTTGATGATTTAGGTGCAGCCGTGCCATCTGTGAGTCTTAGAGGGACACTGTCACTTGGGTTGCTCTGAGCTGTGATGCAGACTCTCAGAGCGCCCGTCCGGGAGGCCGAAGGTGGAGCGTGGGTACAGGGCCTAGGCGCATCCCTGTCTCACCAGTCCTCCCTGCCACACAGATGACTGAAGCACACATGCCCATGAAGCAGCTGCAGGTGTCTGACCATTTAGAGGCAGTAGGTATTTGCTTTTGCGATGTGTGGAGCCAGGGCCTAGAGGTTTACTAAGCCCCTGTTCTCACTTTTGCAGTGCCCTGGAGGTCCCAGCCCCTGCTGAGGTTCTCGGAGGTCCTGAGCCCCTGAAGCAGTGCGCAGCCTGGCTGAATGCCTATTTCCAGCAGCCTGAGGCCATCGAGGAGCTCCCCGTGCCGGCTCTTCACCACCCCATTTTCCAGCAAGGTTGGTGACTAAGCCATCTGTGGTGTCTCCTTTGGGGAGCTTGACTTATTAACAGTCACTGACATCACAGCTCATTTTATTGAGTGTACCAACTTGGTATTGTTACATCAGCTAAGCAGAGACAGCATGCGGCCGAGCTGGAGGGACCGGGCTTCACCACCTCCACCCACTCCAGTACTCTGTTGGTTTTGGCACAGGATTGCATAATTCTTGGCAAGCCCATAAAAATGATGCATGCAGATCAACTCTTGACTCTCACTGGCTGAAAGGTTTAAATAGGAACACATCTGAATGGCAGTAAATTTTTCAATAAGGTTATTGTGAGCTAAAAGTATATGCTTGCCAACAGCAAAGAAAATGAGACTTGTGCGTGGACACTCAGCCACTTCCATGCACTCAGTTGGTGACACTTACATCATAGCGGGTAGCAGCCTCGGAACACCTTAGATGAGTTTTACATATAATTTCTCAAATGAGCCATAATTAGATATATTCTTTCTTAAGAGATGGCTTGAGAACTTAACTGTATATAGCCTGCTTATGGCTTGTGATAACCTAAAACATTTCCCAGATACTTCTTTTAAAGCTTTTGTTTGACTCTGCTCAATACAGAAATTAATTACAGCAACTAAAATCATTCTAGACACATACCAGAAATTTATTTTGCATAGTGATATTTTCATAATCATTTGTGTATAAATGAATGTATGTTCATATATGATGTCTCTATGTAGTCATACCCATGTATAGCCTTAAAGGGGAAAATTACCTTGAGATTTTAGATGTGGCGAATTTAAAGCAATTTTGAATTTCAAATGGGATTTGCTGGGTAAGTTTAATGGTATTCTAATTGCTGTTGTGCTTCTCAGCACAAAACAAACTTGAAAACAGAGGGAAGTTTTCAGGGGAAGCAGACAGAGAAACCCCTGAAGGTTGGGCTAATACCTGAGTTCCCTAATGAAGTCAGACAGTCAAACAGACGAAGCCATGAGCATGTTTTGTGCATAGTGAACTGAAACCATACAGCTGTAATGAACCGGGCACCGTGCTGTCCTCTGAATCATATAGAACTGTCTCCAGAAGGGTTCAGTGGGGGTCTCTGGGATGGGCGAGTGGGAAGCTAGAGTGGGTGGGCCTTTACATGGAACCACAGACGTCCAAGAAGCCTCTCATCATCTGTGCCCACCAGTGGGTCACTGCCAGGACAAAGGCACTGCCAAAGCCTCCTGGGCTGCCACCTGCTAGGGGCCCACCTCTCCCCAGCACCACGAGCCAGTGAGCCAAGCAGACGGTGTGGGGGACCTGCTTCCTGTGTACGTGACAGGCCGGGCACAGGGCAGGCTGTTGCAGTGTATGCAAGGAAGTCAGAGATTGGTTTTGTTTGTTAAAGTTGGGCTTGGGGATCTTAGAGTGGGAACCCTTCTCTGTACGATCTCTGTTTGGGGGTTTGCCTGCCAGGAGGAGCAAGGCTGCAGGACTGCCCAGCGGGCTTTTTTCCTCCTTAAACCTGAGCTGCAATGTGAGGGCTCAGGACAGAAAAGTCCTCTGCTAGAACCAGGGCAGGAGGTGTCTGCGTCATCGGATGGAGGCTGGGAGAACGAGGCTGCAAACCCCTGAAAATCACCTAAGGTTTGTTGCGTAACTTCATGAAAAACTTAAAGGCAAAAGTTCCATGAAAATCATGAGTTTTCTCCAAGTCATATGGTCATCCTGACCGTGCAGCTAGACCCTGCTGGCCTGATCTCACCAGGGTCCAGAGAGTGATGTGTGCTCAGGCAGGCCAGGAAGAACCGCAGGAGGAGGCCTCTGCAGCTGTGATGGGTACTCCGGGACAGGGGTGGCCAGCAAGAAGGGTGTCGCTAGGAGTAATCAGACACTCTCCAAACCACCCCTGCAAGCACTGAGCCCTGCTGAGCCTCTCCGCCCTCACTTCTGCCCATGGCAGTGTTTGCTGCTCCTAGACCCAAGGACAGACGTGCGCCTGGGGCTCCTCGGTCAAGACCCTGCTGCTTAAACAGAGTTGGGATTGGCTACGCTTACCCCTGGCTCCCCGACTTCCAGCCCACACCAGCCCAGGCTGCTTCCTGCGCTGGCAGGTCATGATAGGTCTTGGTGACCAGGAAGACCTCGAAGTAGACACTAGGAATCTGGGAAAGGCTGTCTGGCTACCCCACAGCCCCGCCCCTCTTGGAAAGCCCTACAGTGAGGTGGGTGCCTCCAGCTGGGATGAGGTCCACTCCAGCAAAGTTTTGGGGTGGGAATGTGACAGCCTCTCACATCCTTCTCTCTTGGTTTTCCGGGAACTCTGAGGCTGGCTGCAGGCTCAGGGTGCTGAGCTCTGGGGTGGGGGCTGGAGTCTCCTGCACCAGGTCTGCCTGCAATGGTTAGTGGTTGCGGTGGGGGCTGCGATTCCCTACCACAGCATGTGCAAGCCAGGTCTTTAACATCTAGCTCAGTCACTGACTCTTGGGCAGGGGCCAGGTGTGCGGATTGTACTGTTTGAAGAAGGGGAGGTGGGTGGTGGATGGTTGCTAACAGGGAGTTAGTTGGTTCTCCCAGATGTGGATCTGCTTCTTTCTGTCCGGATGAGTTTGGTTTGCTCTCTGTCCAGTTTGTATCTCATAACACTGGTGAAATCAACAGTGAGCAGGTAGGTCTTTAGGGGAAAAGTCGTCCGACATCTCAGGGCCCAGTGGAAGCTGTGGAAATCAACTTGCTTTGGGACTGAGAGGAACGCGTCCGTTGTAACGTGGAATGAATGTTTCCTTGGCCAATTCCCTTTTCTGTACATTTTAATTTTTGTATATGTTTAACATACTTTTGCATATCATTTTTCGCCATATTCTCACTTCTGAGATTTACAGCAGGTTTCTCTATTTCAACCTGTTCTTTAAAATGTGATTGTATTTGAGCTCATCCTTGAGTTCCAATACATTGACCCTTTCTTTCTGAAGCCCTGGCTTGTCAAAGTTCTGGCTGCACAGTACCAAGCTCTCATTCCATCCTCAGGCCTGTCCTGCCACACAAAGCCCTCTCTCCTGCACACCATCTCTTCGTAGCACCGCTCACCTTTCCAGGATTTTTCTCTGGGATGAACATGCTGTTCTTGATTTTTTTTTTTTAAGGCACAAAAATATACATTATGTTGAACCATACAAAATTGCTATTTTTGAGATTAAAACTTAAATACTAAAAATTTCAGATGGTTCAACTTCTTATGCTGGGGAATTTCCAAAGACAGAAAGACAGGTTAGTAACTAGGTAGCTATAGGGGCATGTCTGCCAAGGGACAGTGAAGCTGCCTTTCCCGACCAGGTGTCTGGAGGTCCCTGGGGCTGCCTCACTGAGAGGTCAGGACAGGTAGGATTTCCCAGTGGGAGGCCCCATGGCTCTGGACGGAAGCCTCATTGTCCTGTTGAAGGGATGAGGAGGAGAGCTGAGCTGTCCAGTGAACTGTATTCTGATTTCTCATTCAAGTGTTGTTTTAGTCAGCTCATTTCCTCAAATAAAATTAGTCAAAGTTGTCTTGGTTTTGGGTTTTTTGGCTTTTTTGGTTTGCTTTTCTGGTGTTCTTTAAAGTGTCAACAAAATCCATTTGCTAGCTACTCTGTGACCGAGACCTCGCATCTTGTCATGCGGCGCCGCTTTTCAGGGAGGTCATTTTCCCCCATAAGCCTCTCGCAAGGGTCAGCTTTGTATTTATTTCTCATTCCTTTTTCCTCAAGAAATACTTAATGAAGCCATTGTTTTTGAAATGCATTCTTTTGTCTTTTATAATGAAATGTCATTTAAACTTTTCTCTGAACACTCCCTGATTTCTTAGTGTGTGTTTATGAACATGTTTACCTTCTTTATTTAATCTGCCTCCTGGAGAAGCTGTGGAGGTCAGCAGCCAACTCAGAACAAAAAATTCTTTCTACCCTAGTTTGCCAAAAGCCGCTTTTTATAATGAGTTCAAGAAAAGCAGATCTGCAGAGAGCGAGGATGGACTTTCAGATACAGAACCCGTGTGGACATGTCCTCCGGTCCCTGAGCCCTCCCACCCACCGAGACCAGGCCAGCAGGTGTGGCTGACCCCAGGCTGCCGAGGGAGGGCCTGTGGCCGGGGCCATTTTGCTCCTGCCACGGCGGGACCAGGCTTGGGGCTGCCCACGCGAGGCTGTGGGAAACCTAGCAGGGACCCTGGCCTTCTCACAGACGAAGGCTTTCAACAGACGAGTTCTGAGTTTTCTTTGTAAAGTGACTGCAATGTTCCCTTTTAAATGAAATATTTAACACTTTAATAATTCCTTCGTCACAGCTATTGGCTTATAGCTATGAAATCCGGTTGCGTGACAGCAGTAAAATCTCCATTTTTTTCATACCTGCTGGTAGAAGTCAGTTTCTGTAACTTCTATTTAACTTCTATTACAGAGTCTCAGAAAGGATGCATAGTTTTGTATTTTTGTGTCTCCATTGAACTCCTCATTTCAAAAGAGCCTCTAACAGAAGCCCTGTCCCAGAGTTAGGGAAAGATCCTTCAGGGTGAATTCATGAGTGTTCCCACTGTGCCCTGGAAGACGGTCCCTCTTTGCTGGTGCTTCCAGTGGGGACCGCATGAGTCCTGGAAGGCGCATGTCCCCGGAGAGGATGGTGAGGAGGGGAGGAGAGGAGAGCAGCAGCATTACCCGGGTCCTCACTGGAGCCAGCCCTGTAAGATTCAAAATCCTTCATGAAGAGCCAAGCAAAGGCTCATCCAGCCCCCCACAACCCCATTCTGCTGCCTTCTCACATCCTGGAAAGAGCCCACCCCTGATAGGCGCCCAACAGGCAGTTTTCCTGGAAAGAGTCACGTTAGCGCTCCTCACCTGAAGGTCCTAGGGCTCGTTTTGGTGTTCTTAAACTGTGCCTTGTAAGGTGTGATCCAGCCTGCGTTTTTCTGCAGAGGTGCTGCAGCTAAGAGGGCATGTTTTTCTCATGGCTTCCACATAGATCTCGGCAGCACGCAGGCTTTGTCCTTTCAGGCACTTTGTACCAATACTTCCCATGAACTTAAAAAATAACCAATTGAAAGTGAAGAGAATAGCTAAAGTAGGAGCTGCATTTGCAGCTGCCTCTGGGTGGCCAGCACTGTTCTCCTTGATTTGGAATGAGGGTTCATAAATATTGTTGACCTTGCTGAGACATTACCCGGTGGAAGGTTTGTAAACCTCCTTCCGATGCCCGTTTATTGATTAGAACAGGCTAGCAACGCTGCACTTAAGTGGAAAGAAACAGCTGGTGAAAATGTAATCTTTCAGCCTTCGAGTTGTGCTCCTTTTCTGGGACAGCAAATGCGGAAATCAAACTCTGTGACCTTCTGGAACCTTCACCGGGAAAGGTGAAAAGAAGACCCGATCCACAGCTCACAGGGGTGGCAGGCCCACAGATTTCCAGGTGGCCAGTAGGATTGTCAGACGTCCGCAGTGAGTTCCAGGGGCCACCACCAGGAACACGACATCCGCAGTGAGTTCCAGGGGCCGCCACCAGGAACACGACGTCCGCAGTGAGTTCCAGGGGCCACCACCAAGAACACCCATCATTTCTACCATGGAGAGGAAAGCCCAGTGCCTTTCTATGATCCAGAAACTTGACAAACAGAGAGAAGCTGGAATGTTTAAAAACAAAATAGGCCAGGGATCAGTGAAAGTAAAGGATGTATATAAAACAAGGGTAGAGTGAGCACTGGCAGGACAGAGGTAATGAGGGGTCTTCTGCTCTGGGGACATTTACTTATACCAGTGCTGCCCCAAGGAACTCATCCCCCTGTGGGTGCAGAAGACCTGATCCCCACCGACGGCCTTCCCTTCCAGAGCTGCCTGGAGGCAAATGCCACTAGTTCCCAGGGTCTCACCTGCCAGCACATGGCCTGGCTTTCATGGGAGGCCCCCACTGATGCGATTCCCTTCCCAGTCTGTGGGCTCCCGTCACCCGTCTCGGCTCATGTTTATAGCTACATCACCTCCAGCCCCTCAGCAGAACAAGAATGTCAGATAATCCAGAATGTTGTTGAAGGTTGCTCCAGATTGGGGGCTCCCAGCCCCCGCATCTAAAAGCCTCATTTCAGCAGGACATGGCCACAGAGCCCCAAGGCACCCCAAGCTCTCCTGGTTTGCCTGGGCTCCACCTGAATGGACTGCCCCATGGACTGCCTGGCCAGGCCAGCCCAGTAACAGTGGAGCATGTCACCCTCAGCTCCTGAGCTGGACTGAGCAGCTACACACCGACATGTTGGTGAATTTCATGGACCAAAGAACCTGAGGTTCAGATTGTGTCTTAGTTCATTGTTTCATGTTATATTATGCAGTTTCCTACCTAGCAGTTGTCATGAGTACTTTCTTGTTCTTTATACTGTGAAGAACATCTTGGGCTAGGAGATAGTTTTTAAAGTTTCAACTGTGATTTATTCAAGCAAGGCCCTTTTTCAAGTGACTCTTAGATCTTAATTCATCCAGTGGGGTTGGAGGGAGTATGTATCAGAATCCTCTAGAAATCTCATTCGTGATATTCCACCTGCAAATTTTTATACTCCTTGCCCCTCCCCAAGATACACTAAAACCTTCGCATGGGCAGACACGTGCACATGTCCTGTTTCTGAAAATTTTTGTTCTAAAGGAATTTATCAAAACGGATGCAGCTCTTATGAATGATTTTGCTGTGTGCTTTACACTATACTAAACCTGACATTCCTCATTTAATAACTATTTTTGGTTGAGACTTAAAAACTGTGCCCCTTGAAGGAGTGTTTTGCTGTTGAGGAAATGCCACCCTTCTCCTAGGAAAGGGGGCTCAGCTCCTGGTCTGCTGGCAGTGGCTGGAACAGAACCACAGCCTGCTGAATCCCAGGAAATTCAGGGTGCCTATGAGCCAAGAGCTCTCTGAGTAATCAGCAGTACCACAGTGCCTGTAACAGAAGCATAGTTGGGTGAGAGTTTCATCCTGAATGTAAGAGCTGGTGGGGTCCTTAGTTACCTGAGGTTTCCATGAGTCAGGGTGAAAGAAAGCAGCCTTCACTCGCGGCTGCTGGGGCCACACAGAGTATTTACTAAGCCTGAGAGGTAACCAAGAGAACTGTTTGAAAGTCAGCCACTTTCTTTTTTTTTTTTAAGATGGAGTCTCACTCTGTCACCCAGGCTGGAGTGCAGTGAGGCAATCTCAGCTCACTGCAACCTCCGCCTCCCGGGTTCAAGCGATTCTCCTGCCTCAGCCTCCCAAGTAGCTGGGATTACAGGCACCCGCCACCATGCTCAGCTAATTTGTTGTATTTTTAGTAGAGATGGGGTTTCACCATGTTGGCCAGGCTGGTCTGGAACTCCTGACCTCAGGTGATCCACCCGCCTCCGCCTCCCAAAGTGCTGGGATTACAGGCGTGAGCCACCGCACCTGGCCAAGAGTCACCTACTTTCAAACCTATTGGACATAACTAGGGTCTCTGTTACAATAAATAGGACTTGCAATATTTAAAATTATTATGAGTGCTGCTTTTATGGGGAAATATTTGCATTCAAATATAACTTTGGTGAAGTAAACAGTAAATCAGTGATGGCTTCTATTAAAAATTAAGTCACATTAATCATGCGAATGCCTTTAGAAGGATTGTCGGCAGTGTTCTGACATTGGCCTTGAACAGACTTCTCAAAAAGTAGAAGTAACCAGGTTTCTGCCATGAGGAAATGTAAATTGCATTATTGCTTTCTTTAATAATTTTTTATTTTAAATGGGCTTTGAAAAATAGGAATTTTCTGTGTTTTAAAGTAAAAAACATATTTTTCACTTAAATATGTTTTTAAATTTCTATTTCCACTGTAGTCATTAGCTGGGCATGTGCTGCTCCACAAGAGAATGTTTACCTTAATCTATTTCGTTGTCATAAAATATACATTCATATTTAAGAGGTAATGTTAGTGCATTTTGAAATAATTCTAGCAATAATAAGTGGAATTATCTCTACTACCTGTGTGTATAGAGAAAATGATAGTTCAATAACATGTGCAAATAACTGGACTGTTATCAATACATTAAATATGTAAATATTTGGTATAAAATTAATAGTGGTAATGGCAAAAAACTACTGCAGGAGCCGAAAGTGTAAAAACGATGACAGTGTAAATGTTTTCACACACATGGTTTTTGCCTGCAATCCTTATGTTCAGGCTGACGCGGAATGTAAGATTCATGAGTCTCTGTCCCTCTTCAGATGTTGTTTCATGTGTCAGAATGGAAAAAGCAAATATTTACATAGAGGGAAGCCCTCCCTCCTGTTGAGGTGTGCGGCCGTCGGGGTCGCTTCCGAGGCCGCGTGGAGATAGGAGTGTCCTCCAGACGGCGGACTTCCTGAGGCTCAGCTAGGGCGTCTCCCCACTCCGCGCACGTTTTCATTCCCTGTGAGAAGTCGCTCCCAAAGAAGTAAACTGAAACACGAAATAGAGGAAAAGAAAGTCCTTCTTCAAAAGCTCTTAAATACTTGCCTCAGTTAAGTTTGGATCAGGCTTTCTCTGCCCTTCCAAATACTGAGGTTAAGTGTTGGGAACAGCCAGGAAGCAGCCGCTCTGCTGAGCCCACCCTCTCCGCCAGCGTCAACATAGATAGTGTGGCTGTTACTATGACAACTCCTTTTTTTCCTTGAGTACTGTTGTTAATCATTGCACAAACACATATTGTGTAAGAAAGGGGACCTGTCCATAGCCTTCCACGTGTGGGTCGGTGTGCCCACACTGACTGCTTTTTAAAAAAAATGCACATTCCTTTCTGGACTGGCCTCTGCCATCCCCACCTGCCCAACAGCCCGATTTTCTCCTCAGCCTTTCCTTACTTAGATGGTTTTAGTAAGACCTAGCAACTGAGCTCAGGAGACACATAAGGACTTAGTGCTTGCCCAAGACATACACTTTCATAGAAAATTCGCATCTCTTCCTCTTTTCAGAATAAAATATGCAAGAACCAACAGAAATGGCACATCTCCCCCCCTTGTCCCCAAGAATTGGGCCTTTGATGTTCAAGAGCAGCTAATATTAAAGGCTATCCCTAGAAGGCTGTAGAAACTGCACCTATTTATGACAAATGTAAAATAGCACAAATCTAGCTGAATATGATGGTATCATTAGTTTGTGAATCGCATCCTTGAAAATAACTGTGGAGGAGCCAGATCGGTTTAAAAGAAGATAACAAAATGGTTTAAGCTACTTAGGTTGAATGCCAATTATATTTTAATATTCAACTGAGCATATTTTACTAAGAAAAAAGGCCGCGTTGACGCATGCATAACTCATTGGCGGCGTCGGCCAGCTGTGCCGCTCCACTCTCCGAATCACTTTGTGCATTTTAGTAGCATGGTAATTTAGTAGAGGACTACCTGAGTGATGGCATTTTCAATGAGCAGGTAATCTACAGAGAATTTTTATATGGTTATGAGTTCTGTGCTTCAGCCCAGCAACACAAAAATACATCAAGACCAATTACGGTATCAACTTTCAGTGTGATACCCTTGCCACGCAAGTGCATGTATTTCTGCCCCAGGCATTTCAAATTGCATCTAATTTGAAATCTTTGGGGTTTTAATTAAATTTCAGAATATATGGAATTCTTCATTAGTACCTGCTCTGAATAGCAGATCATCCTTCTCCCGGTCTCTCGTTAAAGAAGTAGGCTGTGGTAAATAGCGTGTTCAGTAGCTGATCATTTGTGGGACCTGGGTATTGGAACAGAAATAGTGAAATGCAAAATAATATCAAAAAGATTATTAGTCCAGGGAGAGTCTCTTGATTTGTATTTTAATGGAATTTTACATTTCTCTTAATGATTTGCAAATTGTCCTCTGATTATAAGATGCATTAAGCTTTTCATTTTAATGGCAAAGACACAGCCATTAGCAGAATTTTTTTTCTGTCTTCTTTTTAGAGTGCTTCCCTGCAGCAGATAAATATTGAAACCATTAACACCTTTTGATGTACGGTACAGTCTGCGTCTTAGACCCACGCACGGCTGGCCGGCTGAGGTCTGTCCGTGCTGTGCACCTGGCCAGGGACTCTGACTTCTCTGGGGACAGTGGGCTGCAGTAATGCCTGTTTCCTTTTCTAGAAAACAGGATTCTTTTTGATAATTTCATTGGGGGATGATGTTTATTTGTATGAAAGCAACGCATTTAAATATTATTAATGGCCCAATTTGTATTTAAAAAGCTGATCTTATCAGTGTTAGGGTTGACAGGTCCACAGCTCCTGTGTGCGGTCTGCGGGGCTGGCCTTGGTGGAGATTTTGGAAATAGAGTCTGGCCTTGCCCCCAGGATGTTTCTGTGTCAACCCACACACTGCGAGAGACACACAAAGCTCTTCCTGTGTTAGCCAGCTGACCACAGCACGACCCGTCACTTGACTTTGGTTTGGCCTCTGAGATAATCTCTTGGTTTTAAGGTCAGGACTTCTAGTCCCGTACAAGATGAATGTGATTTACATGACCAAAGCTACAAGGCGGGGGTCGTCTCTTCTGCTCCACATGCTGAATGCACACAGGGAGCTTTAGGCTGCGACCTGGACCGTGGTGACGCCTGCAAAGGCAGCAGTGCTCCTGGAGAGGTGGCTCCTTGCGTCGGAACCCCGTGGAATCCAGCAGCTCCCTCTTATCATATAGTGAGGAAAAGCAAAGCCGAGGGAGCTAGAGAATCTCACTGCTGAGCGTGGGCTATGGTGGCTGCCCTCCTGCCCGCCGCCCCGGAGAAATGAGGTCAGGCCTGGCCCTGCTTGCCCTCCATTTCAAAGCGCAATTCTTCACTCCAGGTTGGCACAGCGGATCCGAGAGTGAGTATCTCTGAGGAGTTATGGATCAGTCACTTACCCCTCACCTTCTCACCTCGACATGGGCACAGTGAGTGTCTTCCAGGATCTGAGGGATGAAGCCAGACGTACCTCCTACCCTTCCTTTGCCCTCTCCTAGTGAGTGTCACCTTCCCGGGATGTCTAGAGCTGGTCCATGTGCCCACTCAGGTGTGTCAACTTCTGATCAGGCACGTCACCTTCCCTGGATGTCGAATCAGTCCCTGTGCCCGCTCAGGTGTGTCACCTTCTGATCAGGTGTGTCACCTTCCCGGGCTGTCTAGAGTCAATCCCTGTGCCCACTCAGGTGTTTCACCTTCCCAGGATGTCTAGAGCTGGTCCATGTGCCCTCTCAGGTGTGTCACCTTCTGATCAGGCGTGTCACCTTCCCGGAATGTCTAGAGCTGGTCTGTGTGCCTGACGTACTGTCACCACGTGGGCCCTACTCATGTGTCAGGGCCATTAGCTGGCATGTGCTCTGTGGTTGCCAGTGCACACTGGAGCAACCTCAGGAAACACTGTTAGCCTTCGTATTGATCTGCGCAGACTGCCACAACAAATTGCTGCCAGCTGGGGTCTTACTCAACCGAAATCTTTCTCGGCTCTGGAGCCTGGAAGTCCGAGACCAAGCGGCAGGGTTGGTGTCTTCTGAGGCTGCCCTGCTGGCCCTGCAAATGGCCATCCCCTTGCTGCATCCTCACATGGCCTCTCCTCTGGTGTGCATCCCACGTGTGTCTATATCCTAATCTCCCCCTCTTAAGAGGACATCAGTGAGATCGGACTAGGACCACCTGAACAGCCCATGTGACCTTCGTCACCTCTTGAGACCCCGTCTGCCAACACAGTTGAAACGCCGAGGGTTCGGGCTTCAACAGACCAATTTTGGCAGAACACAGTTTAGCCCATAACACCTTTTCCAAGCCTCTGATTATCTTTCTGTAAAGTGAGGAGAGTAGTAACAATGCATAAAATGTCATGAGGGTAAAATGAGGCCACCAAACACTCAGCAAAAGAAATACCTGCTTGTTTCAAAGAGACTCTTTTCTCCAAAATCCCAGTGACAGCGAGTTGGGACAGCTGACTCCACCTGGTCTTTTGGAACTCGGGGAAGATTGGGCCGTTATTAGGAAGTGCTGCTCTTTGCACCCAGCAGAACCTCCTAAGGAGACCTGCCCTCTGCCCATGCCTGCTGTGTGTACGAGTTACAGGAAGTGTGGCTGGAACAGCCCCACAGCTGTTCAGAAGTGTTTATTTTGTCGTCTCTCTACATAAAAGGAATGGAGCTGTTTCATATTGTAACTGGGAAAAGAACATTTTTTAACCCGTGATTTCTTCTCCCTACTCACTATTAAGCTCTAGGCCACAGTAAATGGCTGCTTGCTGGGACTCCTATACTCTGGGATGACAGGTTCAAAGCATGTGCCCACATAGGCTGCTGCAAGAGTGTGAATGTGGTAGGGCTGGGTCACTGGAGTCTGGGGAGCCAGCCTCAGCCCCTCCTGGCTCAGTACAGCCCCCACGGCCTTGGGGGCCCAGTGGATCACTCTCCCTAAACCCTCCCACAGCACCCGGCTCTCTGCTGTATCCTTGAGTCTGCCATAGCTGTTTCCTGAATACCAGGAGGCATTCTCTGACATGCTATGGATACAGTTATGGACAAAATGGACTCTTAGGAAGGCAGCAAGTGAGAGGAATGGAGGGGCAAAGAGCACCCAGCTAAACATTGCCTGACTCAGCCATGGTCGTCACTGCTTCACTGCTGGGGGTGGCGTTTGTACCCTGCCAGCATGTGCTCCTGAAATAGGGCAGGAGAGCATTCTTCTCTGTCGGAACACTCAGAGCAGTGACTGCCAGTGCTGTGATAATGAATGAGTGAATGAATGAATGAACAAAGTGTCAGCCCATTTTCACAGTCTTGTTTAATGTCCCTGGGCCTGGATTTCTCTTGACAGTGAGCATTGAACGGGCCTTCTCTGCCCCTACCCAGAGCTCAGGGCATGGGCCCCAAATACTTGGGTCTTTCCTTTTCCCTCTCCTGTTGTAAATTTAAATGTCAGGAAAAAAAAACAAGAAAAATATGTAAATAAATACATTTGCAATTATGTTTTATCAGATGAGAAGAGCAGCAGTTCCAAAAGTCTCATTCAGAGTGATCATTGAGCACATTGATGGCAAGTTGATGGTTTCATTATTTTTATTATGAAATACTTACTTTGGACAAAAGGATATTCAAAACTGACTTATGAGGTATAAATAAAGGACAGAGTCCTACATGTGCCAGCCAGATGAAGAAATGGACCATCCCCAACACTGCCTTCTCCTACCCCTGTTTCACGTCTCATATCTTCAGTGAATGGGATAGTACTGATGTCTACCTGTGACTGGCTGCTTTCAATCAACACTTTTATGAGACTTGTGTATGTTGAATCCTGTGGAGATGGGTAACTATGTGTAACTACTATATGGAATTCCATCTCATTAATATACCATAAATGGTTTTCTTTCCTTCTGTCAGTAGACATTTGGGTTCTGAAGTTTTTGCCTTTTAAACTAATGATGCTACAAATATTCTGGTAGGTGTGCCCTAGTGCTCCAGCTGGCTGGAATTTGTGGGCAGAGTATGGGAGAAGGGGGAACTATACAGAGAAAGAATTCCAGAAGTCTACATAGTGTCCTGTTGAGTCTGTTGCAGATTATGAAGTCATACATGCATTTGTAAACCACGTGAAACCAGACAGCTATTGGAGAACTATAAGTTGAGCAAATTTCAGATAAATAAACATCACTAGAACTAGAAAATATGTGGACAGGTATGAAAATTTTCTATTATTTTCTTTAAAAGATGATTAACTGTTCCTGGTGAAATTAATAAAGATGTACTTTGCATACACATAGAAGGAAAATATATGACAGTAGCACAAAAAAATGAGACTGGGGAAATGGAAATATATTGTTATAAGTTTCTTACATTATTGTGAACAAATATATTATTTGAGGGCAAACTTTGATAAATTCAGAATGCATATTAAAAATCCTAGAATACCAGTAAAAGTAATCAGAATCTATAGCTCATAGTCCAACAGAAAAGATAAAATAGAATGCTAATTCTTTTAAAGGAAAAAACAAACATGTAAAAGCAGGCAGGCTAAAGGGGAAACAAAGAACAGATGGGAAAAATAACAAGTTGGTAGACTTAAACCCAATCATATTGATAATTACATTAAATGTAAATGTTTTAAGATTCAAATAAAAAGACATAGATTAGCAGACTGGTTTAAAAAGCCAGAGCCTGGTATATATTTTCTACAAGACAAAAATAATTTAAAACAATGAAAGAGTTCTATGTAAAAATGGAAGGAAAAAAAGGAATACATTGACAGAAAGGTATAAGTAAAACTATTTTCAGATCACATAATTATATAGAATATCTTAATGTTGAAAATAACTATTAAAACTAATAGGTGAATTTAAGAAGCTTGAGGATATAATTGTAACATAAAATGTATTCTATTTTTACATAGTCAAACTTAAAAGTAAATTATAAAACAATTACTTTATGTATTTAACATTAGCATTATTAAAGATTGTTATTAAAAGATATGCAAGGCCTCTCTGCTAACCAGCATAAAAACATGGCTTAAAGAAATTAAAGAAGACTTAACTAAATGGATCTTTATTAGTTATTGAAAAGCCAGTATTGCAGAGAGGTCATCTCTACACAAATTACCCTCCTATTCAGTTCAGTCACACTTTTAAATTACCAGATGATTGAAAAACTATTTCAAACATAAAGAGCCTAGAATATTTAAAACAACTTAAAAAAGAAGAACGAATTTGTAGGACTTACATTACCTGGTTTCAAGACTTCCTACAAATCTGTGGTAATCAAGACACTGCAATGAGGATCAAAACTTAGAACACTGGAACAGAATAGAGACAAACATTTTTGCAGTTCTTGTATCTTTGAGAAAGACCAACGATACCCTTTGAGAATGCAGATCTATAAGAAAAGGAAAGTCTTGCTGGCCAGGCATGGTGGCTCATGCCTGTAATTCCAGCACTTTGGGAGGCCATGGTGGGCAAATCACTTGAGGCCAGGAGTTTAAGACCACCCTGGCCAACATAGCAAGACCCTGTCTTTACTAAAATTACAAAAAATAGCCTAGCATGGTGGCGCATACCTGTAATTCCAGCTACTCAGGAGGCTAAGTCATGTGAATCACTTGAACCCAGGAGGCAGAGGTTGCAGTGAGCTGAGATCACACCACTGCACTCCAGCTTGAGTGACAGAGGAAGACACCATCAAAAAAAAAAAAAAAAGTATTGTCAACTAATGGTGCTAAGCAACTGGATATCCATTTTTTTTTCCATTCTATTTTCAGATCACTTTAATGGTTAGAAATTTGTTCATAACATTTATTATTTCCTTAGGTTTCTGGGGAACAAATGGTATTTGGCTACACAAGTAAGTTCTTTAATGGTGGTTTGTGAGATTTTGGTGCACCCATCACCTGAGCAGTATACACTGAACCTGATTTGTAGTCTTTTATGCCTCACCTCCTTCTCATCCATTCCCCCGAGACCCCAGAGTCTATTGTGTCATTCTTATGTCTTTGCACCCCTACACCTTAGCTCCCATGGATAAACATTTTCAGAAAAACGTTATTTACCATGTCCTTGACCTCACACCTTACACAAAAATTAATTTAAACTATATCATATACTTACTGTGAAGCTGAAACTCTAAAGCCCTTAGAAGAAAACATGAAGAGTATTTTTCTGATTTGGATAGGCACACATTTCTTATAACACCAAAATAAAAAACAAAGAAATTATTAATACACTTTATTAAAAGACATCATTAAGAAAATGGCAAGCCACAGAATGAGAGAAATTTTTATGAAACATGTATCAGACAAAGGACTTCTGAGCAGGGTATATGAAGAATCCTGTAATTCCATAATAAAAGGACAGACAGCCCAGTAAATAACTGGACAAGACACTCACATTTTCTTCACAAAGACATGTATACAGATTGGCCACTAACTCATGAGAAAGTGCTCAGCCTCACCAGTCACTAGGGAAGTGCAGGTTAAAACCACGATGAGAGACATCTGCGTATATCCCAGGGTGGTTGAGATCAGAAAGGCTAACACCTCCAAATGTCGAGGAGCCCATGCAGCAGCCTCGCCCCTTGTATAACTGGTGGGTATAAAACTTTACAACCTCTTTGCAAAACGTCTAGCAGCTTCTTCTAAAACTAAGTGTTCCCCTCCCCCATTACCCAGCAATTCCACTGTAAGGCATTTGTCCAGGAGAAATTAAAACCTATGTCCACAAAAACATATACAAGAGTGTTCACGGCAGCTTTGTTTGCTTTATTTACAATTGCCACAATTGGGAATCGCTCCTATGTCCATCTGTAGGAGAAGATAAATTACCTGAGGGATATTTGTGGAGAGCCTATTCCTATCTGTGAACTTAGCATTGAAAAGGAATGACCCACAGGCGCACATAGCTCCATGGATGAGTCTCGGTCGTCATGCTGAGCTTACGGAGCCGGACACAGCAAGAGCATGCCTCTGATTGTGTTTATTGGAGCTCTGCGGTTGGCAAAAACAATCTGGAGAGGGAATCGTTAGAAGAGAAACTGCTTCTGGGGTCATGCGAGCAGTAACTAACTGGGAAGGGGCATGAGGGAATGTTCTGGACCATGACGGCCATGGTTTATATCTTAACAGTTTAGGTCACACAGGTATCTGTATTTGTCAAAATTCATCAAATGATCCACCAAAGATGGCGCATGTCACTGTGTAAATTCCACCTCAAAGGGAAAAAGAGCCGTCAATGGACACTGAACTCTTAATGGTATGTGTGCTGAAGTGCTTGGAGAGAGTACACTGATGTCTGCAGCTTATTCTGAAATGTAGCAAAAATAATAAAATGGATGGGGGTGGAGAGAGAGATCGATATATGATCAAAAGAAATACAGGATACAATGTCAATTACATAATCTGGGTTAGGTATAAAGGTGTTCGTTGTAAAATTTTTCCAACTCTCTCTGGCTGAAGTTTTTCATAAGATGTTGGAGGAAAATAGTAAATATGATGGACTTTTATTCCTTGAAAGCAAATTTGAGGGAAAGATCATGAAAACTGTGGCCTCCATATCCCAAGTGTGAAGATGCAACCTAGCATGGCCTCAGCGAGATGCTGAGTGCACGCTGGGTTTGCACCCGGAGCTTGGGTGAGTCCGGGAGGTCTGTGATTGTCAGTGGACCTCCTGGTCCTCGCCACAGCCCTGAAGGGTGGGGTGGACGCACTGACCTGGTGGGCAGGAAGAGGAAGCCTCTGGGCCAGACCTTTGGAGCCTGCTACTTCACATCAGGCCTCGGCCCCTCCCGCCACGCCTGCAGGTCTCAGCACCAGTGTCACCTCCCCAGAAGCCTCCCGACCGTGGTCCCTGTTGTGCGCCCTGTTACCCCCTGCCTTCTGCATCCTGGTCTTGGCACGTCTGCTTGTGACGACTGCTGAGTGCCAGCCCCGACACCCCCAGGCCCCAGTACCATCAGCGTCACCCTGCAGTGTCTGTCACAAAGGTCAGCACCAGGTAGCTGCTCACAGAATATTAAGAATAAGAGACAAATTAATAAACAAATGAACCAATTGGTAAATTTGAACATGCCCACACTGGGTCTTTTCCCCACGTTGTGTGAGTCTTCTGTATTCTGGAAATACAGAAGACGTCATGCTTTTTCTCGAGTGACCTTAGAAACCCCCACATTGAAGGGAGACAGCTCTGAAGTGGGGCTGCTGGCACTGGCTGTGGAGGAGTGGGGGCCAGACTGTGCCAGGGACCCACGGAGCTGGAGGATGCAGAGCTCCTTGACCTGCGTGGACAGGGAGACCCTCTGAGCTCAGCCTCTGTAACAGGATGAGCAGACCCCAGGGGACAAACTTGGTGGCTCGTGTGAAAAGCCAAAGGGACATATGGGCTCTGTCTGATGGTGTTACGCACTACCCATGGCAGGCATCTTTGCACCCGTCCCAGCTAGAACAGCAGGTCACAGTGTCCTGCTAGCCTGGCCTCTCTGTCCTGAGTGACTTTGCGGCACCTTGGCCTTCCTCTCCCGCTCCTCTGCTGCCACCTGCGTGTCCCTGTCCTGCCGAGCTGCCAGCCTCACCTGCATGCCTCGTCCTCATTTGAATAGGTGAGACACCAAAGGCAGCTGTGCAATTGGAGCCAGATTCCATCACTTAAAATCCAGGCACAGCTCCTTTTGAATTCCTCAGCTGCCCCCAGGCAGAGGCTCAATGTTGATACTGAGATTAATCTCCAAAGAGCCTCTCATTTCTCTGCAGAGAAATTAAAGCTTGCCAGTTTCCTTTTGCCCATCCTTCTGACAGCTCTGTCAGTCATGATATGCCTGCTCCGTGGCATCATCCGTGTCCTGTGGTAAAGAATAATTCATTAAGAAATTTAAGGCCCAGCTCCTTTCTGCTGGGTTGGTCTTCAAAAGTTAACTAATGGCAGCGGCAGCACGATGATCAATGGAAAATTAGTGAACAGAACTCAAGGCTGCTTCAGACCAGCTCAGGGAGCCACTTGGGTGGGGAGCAGTCAGACCCAACCACCCCCTTAGATTTATCAGCTTTCCCTGAAACACAGTCAGATGGTATTGATATGAGGTGTCTGCTGGGCTTAGGCAGTAGGGTGGACGGGGCACTGCCCAGTTTGGGAAGCAGCTTATATTTAGCCTTGCAGGAGCAGTGTGAAGTGTTTACTGGTAAAGCCAGCATGGCTTCCCCTCCCTCCTGAACGCCAGCAAGAAGCTTCTAGATGTTTCTGATGAGCAAACAGGAGTTCCTGTACTGGCTGAGAGGGGGCAGCCTGCATATGTAGGTTCTTTGGGCAGGTTAGTGCGTTTTTAGCATCCATTGGCGTATTGAGCGTGAAATGGCGTGGGGCTGAAACTCACTAGCAACTGCAGTGAAACCAACCAAGGGAAGGCGTGAACTGATGTCGGCCTTGCTGATTCCAGGCAAGATGAGAGGATGTCATTGTTTTGCGTACGTTGATAATGTGTCATCTGGAATCACATTTTCCACCTTCACGTTGTTCGATCACAAGGTTGTGCCCTGTGAGTCTGGGATTGTGGGAGGCAAGCATGTTCCATTGTCCTGCAGAGGAGGCTGGCGGGGGAATCAGAGCATCCCGTGTCTGTAACCGTCTCTAAGGGAAGGCAGAGAAAGCCAGTGCTCCAAAGATCCAGAAAACCTCAGACCTGATTTCCCTCCCTTCTCTACTTAACCTCAGCAGTACCGTTGACTGCGCTGCGGTCCGTGCGCTTGACCACCGGCCATCCTGCTTGCCTGCCTTCCTCTGATTTTTTGCACAGTATGGTTCTCTGCATGTCTGCTATTGTTCAGAAACCATTAGCACCTATTCAGAAGTCAGTTACTCAGCTTTGAGCTGAATGACAATTATTTGAATGGTAAAGGGTGTTAATGTATAATTATTCACATTTATACCAGGACGGTCACAGTTTAATCATTTCTCTGTAGGTTTCCTTAAGTTTGTGCTTAAAGTCCTAGGCATAATTCTTTTGTTAAATAAGTTTAGGAGGCTCTAAGTATTGGGAAAGTGAGTACAAATACACCTCTGGGGGAACTTTGAGGATGTGATGTCCCACCTCTGTGAGTGAGCCTCCTAGGTGAGACTGTCGCCAGGTGCCCCACACTTCAGCCGGGCGGAAGGTCCATTTCCAGGAGCTGGTAGCATAATCCGGCCTCCAGGTGAGTTCTGAGTCTGTGTTCTGGTGCGCGCAGAACTAGACGGAGCCTACTGGAGCCTCCCTGTGTGTGACACAGAGTCCTGCCCCTGTGTGTGACACAGAGTCCTGCTAGGCCTGGTCAGGCTCAGAGTGGAATTAACCCTTCAGAACCTCGATTCTTCTGGACCCCTCTTTAAGATGCTTGAGGACCCCAAAGAGCTTTGGATGATGAGAGCTATATTGTGCACAGTTCTCATATTGGAAATTAAACCTGGGACTTTTTAAATATGTTAATTTATTTAAAAATAACAGTAAATCCATGGCAGGATAACATAGGTCATATGCTTATGAAAGTGACTATTTTCGAAGACAGACCCTTCAGAAGAGTGGCCCTGTCGTCCACTTTTGCAGAATGGACTGCCTTGATGCCTGCCACAGTGGACGACAGCGGGGTTCTCAGATGTGCCTCTGCGTTTAATCCATTGTGTTGTCACCTCACATAGTCCCCAGAAAACTCTTCTGTCACTTGGAAGAGAATGAGAATCTAAAAGGCAGATAACATCCTAGTATTGCTATGGAAATAACTTTGACCTCGCAAACCCCCTAAAGGGGCCTTAGGGATCCCTAGACCACACTTTGAGAATCCCTGTTCTAAAAAGTCCATTTCTTTTACTCTAAAATATTACTCCCATTGCCTACTGTGTTGTGGGTTGCTCTCTTTTACTTAAAATAATTACAGCAGAATGCACTCTTGCTGGGGCGCAGCTGGAGGTGCACAGCTTTGTGCATCCTGTTGACCTGCCCCCAGTGCGGGGACAAGCATCAGCCAAATCAGAACCAGGTCAGAGCCCCGCTGTGCCACAGTCAGATCAGAACCAGGTCAGAAACCCCCCACGCCATGGGCCAGATCAGAACCAGGTCAGAGCCCCCCTATACCATGGGTCAGATCACAACCTGGTCAGAGCCCCCCTATACCATGGGTCAGATCACAACCTGGTCAGAGCCCCCCCACTCCAACGCCATGGGTCAGATCAGAGCCCCTCACGCCATGGGTCAGATCAGAACCAGGTCAGAACCAGATCAGAGCCCCCCTATACCATGGGTCAGATCAGAACCAGGTCAGAGCCCCCCGGTACCATGGGTCAGGTCAGAACCTGGTCAGAGTGCCCCCATACCATGGGTCAGGTCAGAACCTGGTCAGAGCCCCCCCATACCATGGGTCAGGTCAGAACCAGGTCAGAGCCCCCCCCATACCATGGGTCAGATCAGAACCAGGTCAGAGCCCCCCTATACCATGGGTCAGATCAGAACCTGGTCAGAGCAACCCATACCATGGGTCAGGTCAGAACCTGGTCA
Organism: Cheracebus regulus; assembly: GCA_963574635.1. Taxonomy (NCBI): domain Eukaryota; kingdom Metazoa; phylum Chordata; class Mammalia; order Primates; family Pitheciidae; genus Cheracebus; species Cheracebus regulus. Next base: position 13,559 of record CAUYQU010088868.1, on the reverse strand, counting down.
GAGCCACCCCATACCATGGGTCAGGTCAGAACCAGGTCAGAGCCCCCCCATACCATGGATCAGGTCAGAACCTGGTCAGAGCCCCCCATACCATGGGTCAGATCAGAACCTGGTCAGAGCCCCCCCGCCCCACCCCAACACCATGGGTCAGGTCAGAACCAGGTCAGAGACCCCCACGCCATGGGTCAGATCAGAACCAGGTCATCAGAACCCCTACATCCGGTCCCCTCAGTGGACAGGTTGGAAATATAAGGTCCACGTGGCCACTGGGCCCATGATCCGCTCTGCCTCACAGGCACTCCCTTCCACCTGGCCTGTTTTCATCAATAATCATTAAAGGGAAATCTAAAAATGCTTAAAACATTGTATATTTTCTTGTTAGCCAAGCCAAGAATCAGTCTGCAGGGAGCAAAGAGCTTGAATGTGGAGTTAGAAGTTGGGGTCTGGGAAAGGGTGCTTGTTTCTGAGGCTAACCTGCGTCAGGTGCTCCGAGTGGGCCCCCATCAACCCCAGGACACCATCAGCCCTGGTCCGGCCTGAAGTACATTGCACGGGCCCTGGCTGCCTGGACCTCTAGAGCCGCAGCTGCTGAGATCAGGCCTTGTAAAGCCTAAGAGAGGCCATCGGGGATAGCAGTACAGAAGAGGGGAAGAGGCCCTGGAATCCAGGGAGAGCAGGAGGGTCTTCTAGGGGCTGCTGTCCTCTCACCAACTACCGTGTTGTTAAGTATGCCTCATGAAGGGGGCCAGGAGAGTCATGGATTCGAAAATCAGGCCTTAAAATCTGCACAGTCCTTCCCACATTCAGAGCACCTTTCACATAGGTGAGCTCATTACCTTTAGATGCCACTCACCGTTGCGGGAACCTCATTTTACCAGGAGGAAACTGAGGAGCGACAGAACAGTGGTCCAAGAAGTAGCTCAGCTGTGGACTTTTTGTGGTGAGCTCTTAGGGACAGCAGCGAGCATGGGATGCCTGCATGGGAGGCTTACGGGAGAGCACTGGCCCCACCTGCCACCAGTCCCCAGGGCGACCTTGGACAGGCTGCCATCTCTTGGCCTGGGGGACTTCTCAACTGCAGAGTGGATGATGGCAGTGCAAGCATCATGGGGGACCTTGAGGACTGAACAGGTAAAAGCACCTGAGTGGAGCCTGGTCCCTAGTAAGTGCTCAGTGGGCACTTACTGTAATAATTATGTTTTAAGCCCAGCTACCAAAATTTCCAGACCAACTTTACCATCTTCAAAAGAATGCCTCTGCCTGTTTCCCTAACATTGCTCAGACTTGCGTCTGACATCTCAGACATCCGAGGAGCGTCTGTTCGATGCCTTTGGCCCCTGCACCTTGTACAGCTTCCCAGGAGCTTATTGGCTGGCCACTGGGTACCGACCACAGCGGGCACTCTGGAATGCTCTGTATTGGCAAACTTTCTTCCCCAATAATGGATTTGACTTTTGAAAAACGGTCCAAAACAGCCTCCCCAGCCCTGGTCACACCAGAAGTAGTTTTGGACCCAGATGAGTTGAGTCCACAGAATAACAGGCCGTCTCTACTTGAAGTTGAAACCTTATCATTTGGCCCGGTAGGTAGCATCTGAAGAAGTCCTGTATTTTTGAAAAGCGTTAGCTCTCCCCAGAAGGTGACATTGAACGCAACATCTGGGAGGATGCTATTGGCCTGGCCTTCAAACCGAATCTTCGGTCTAGTGGCCGTGCGTGTGCTGCAAGGCATACAGCCTGTTCCCAGGGGCTCCCTGCATGGAAGAGGAGGCCGGGAGGCTCACCGGGACTGCATGTGGCCCTTGCACCAAGAAGCTGACTCACGGTGGAGATGGTGAGTGCTGTGTGGTCAGCCTTGATATTTCTACCAGAGTCTCCAAGGTACAGGCGTCAGTGTCTCCATTGTGGGGAGGGTGAGACCAGCTTTCTTCCCAGCTTACCATTCCCGTTGTGTTCAGTGGAGGGACTGATACTTTGAGTGGGGTCAGCACTGCACTCACACCACTGAGGCTGCTGTCTGCCACTCAGCTTTCTCATGCATACTGTTTCCCAGAGGTGGCCCGTGACTGGGCCCTGAGTCAGTTGAGACGCATCCAGAGACTCATCCAGAGCAGAGCAGAGCTGTGGAAGCTGGACTGGCTCCATACAGAGATGACCCAAAGCCTGTGTCGGCATTTGGGTGCCTAGGGCCACCGTCCAGGCTGGAGAGAGTAGCAGTGTGGCTCAGAGCCCCTGCCACCTGTGTGGCCCGGAGGTCAAGCTATGGCTCTGAGCCTTGTCTTCCTTTCCAAATGGGAGTGACAACGCCAGCTTTGCAAAGTGGATGTCAGGACTCAGTGAGGGGCTCCGGGGAGACTTTGTGGAGGAGTAATGATTGGGGAAGTAGAAATTGGCTTCCAGAATGCCAGAGTAGGACTTAAGGGACTGATGGCCAGGCACCTGCCCCAGCGTGGCACCCTCCTGCCATCCGCTGGAGCGCTGAGCTGCACCTCCACCCTCCCGCAGTCCACTGGAGCGCTGAGCTGCACCTCCGTGTCAGGACTTGCTCTCAAGTCACATCTGGGAAGGCCACGTGCCTACTGGGTGAGGAAGGTCCTTGTGTGGGAGGAGCCGGAAGCCCCCTTTTTTCTTTAAAGTTACTGGGCCAGAGGTCATGAATTCAGCCTGAGCATAGGTCTCCAGTAACCACCATCTGCTGAAAAATGACTTCGGGCCCTGCGCTGGGATGGAGTCCTGCCTCGGTGCAGGACCCGGGGCGTTGATCAGTGCCCCATGACTGCCGCAGCCCTTGCTCAGAGCTGGGTGCTCAGGGCCAGGAGGTGGCCACTTGATGTTTAGCCTTCGCAGAGGTGGTAAACAGTAGAAAACAGTGCTGCGCCTGGGTTCATTCGAGAGCCTCCTCTCCTGCCTGTGAAATCCTACCACCAAATCACTGTCTTCCCTTCTTTCCCCTTGGCCACTCTGTGTGTGGTATATGGTGGGCTTTTGGGTGGAGTGGATGGGTCATTCCTGATCTGTCTACCCAGCAAACTGCTACTCATCCAAGACCCAGGCCCACCTGTCACTTGCACTCTGGCACCTCACTCGGGGGATCACACTGGTGCTTGCCAGCAAACGCCACTGTTTTCTGTAGCATATCTCATAGCATGTCGGAAACCAATGTTGACTCGAGGCTTTATTCATCCACTGATGCTGTCATGCATCAGTTTTCATGAGTCAGAGACATCCTCTGTGGCCCTCCGTTGGCCGACCCAGTTGGGTGCAGCAGATATCAGTGACAGGGGTGCATCCGTGCATTGGTTGGTGGCATGGTGGCCTTACCCAGCCCTCAGTTCCAGCAGAGCTGTCTGCATTTCACCACCTCTGTCCCTGTCCATTGTCCGAACACTCACTCCCTCCGTACCCCAGTCTGGCGTCCTCAAGTGCAAGCGCATGCATGTAATTCCTGTGTTTGGACTTGGTCAGGCGCATTCCTGGACCTTTGGAGTGACCATCTTCTTCCATGTTAGTGTCTTCCTTGTGCACCGTAGGCCCGTGGAGGTCACAGCTGACATGCTGAAACAAATGCCGTTATTTTCACTTACACCACATTGTATTCCATAGCCGCTGCGTCACATGCGTGTACATAACAGCATGTGAGGCATATGGAAAGAGGAGGTTGTGCCCAAACTGGCTGCAGATGGTCACCCTGACGGTGGAAGCCGCCGGGGCACATGGGCTTGACTGCGGAGCTCTGGAGGGCTGTCCTCGGTGTATTTGTTTTTCTTTGTGGAGGCCCCCGCAGCACTCATGCTGGCCAGGCCTGGTCAGCCTGGGATGACCTGGGGAGGACGGATGAGGACAGCCTCTGCTTCCGTGATGAATGAAACCGCATCTGGCTGGGTAGGAGGAAAGCCTGCGCTTGCTCAGCCTCAAGCATCTGTTTGGAAGCTTGCCCCAAAGACATTCCAAAAACCAGGCAGGGATGGTGTCCTGTCCTCCTAGAGCCCAGGTTGCCCAGGCCCAGGGAAGCCTTGGTTAGGGGACAGTGAGCACTGGGACTGAGTCTGGCTCCTGGCAAGCACAGAGAACCCCACTGCTGAGCCTTCTAATCAAGGCATCGGAAGGGGCTGGCGTGGGTATATACCAGGCCGCCTCTGTGCCTGGGCAGCTGTGTGCAAGCTGGCTGTGAGCTCCGTGGCATGCAGAGCCATCCAAACTAACCTGGCAGCCCAGCCCCTGCAAAGTGTGCGGCATCATGTCCCTGCCTTCGGAGTGAACAAGCCACAAGCCAGGTGTCAGGGGCTGCTCCTTCTGCAGGTCACCCACCTCTGGCTGGCCAAGCTCTGTGATGCGGGGCCCACCTCCTCCGGGCACCATACTAAAGCAGTTGGTGGCACCTTGCCCCTTCCGAATCCTGTTCCTGATCTAAGCCTGAGCCCTCACAGGCCTGACAAAGGCTGTCTGCAGAGACCTGGGCCACACAGGCGCCGTGGTCTTCCTGCGTGCCACGGAGAGCCAGCCGATGGGGCTGCAGGCACCACCTCCTGCTCACTCTCAGTGTGCCCTGTCGGGGCTCTGTGCCTCCACAGGGACCACAGGCCACAGGAGCTCGTGGCTGCCACATCTCCAGCCATGCGCGCAAGGTTTATCAGGCTCTTGGCCAGGTTGAAGCAGATGCCAGGTGGAGATCTGTAGGCCCTGGTTGTGTTGACAGAAGATGCTGCCCTTCACTGTCTTCCAGCCTCCCGGGAAAGGATCGTCCCCAGCTCCATGCTGACACCACCCACCTTGCCTCACCCAGCAGACACTGGATGTCTATTCCGGCCACACACAGGGCTGAGTGTTGGGATAGAGCCCTGAGAGGCAGATGCCTGGTCCTTCATGAGTCTGATGGAGAAGCCGTCCGTGGTGACAGCCTTCTGTGAGAGCATGGCAGGCGGTGGGGCCTCACAGAGGGGAAAGATTTTGCAGAAAATGTGACCTAGATTCCCTTTTAAATAGGAAGTACTGGTCCTTCATGTCTGGAACTTTGGGGAGAAAACTCCCTTTGATTAAAGAAAAGGTAACTTGGAGATGTTTTCCCTCACCTTTTTGTGAATTTATTTTTTAAATTAACATGTAGTGAGATTGTCTTTTTGTGGGGTATACAGTCCCATGAACGTTAACGCAAGTGTGTGTTTCTATAACCACCACCAGAATCAGGGTGCAAGGGAGTTCCACCACCCAGGACAGCCCCATGCTGCCCCTTGGCAACTATGGCCTGTCCCGTGGCCCTGTTACAGCTCTCGACACCTGCAATGTCTTCTGCATCACTGCGGCTTTGTGTTTTTGAGAATGTCATATAAATGGAATCAGACAGTATTTAACCTTTTGAGCCTGGCTTTTTCCCCCAGGTTAATGCCTTCGAGATTCATCCAAGTTGTTGCATGTATCTACAGTTCATTCCTGTTTCTTACTGAGTGTTGCTACTGTGTGGCTGTATCTCCATTTATCTGTTTTTTATTTTGGCTGTTTTAATAGATACCTAACGGTATCTCATTATCGTTTTAATTTGTATTTCCCTGAAGGCTAGTTATGTGGAACATCTTTTCATGTGTTTATTGACCCATCCTTATATCCTCTTTGGGGAAGTGTCAATTCAAGTCTTTTGCCTTTTTTTAAAACAGTAGGTGATTTGTTGAGTTTCGGTTTGGAACTGTTGAGTTTAGAAAAGTCTTTATATATTCTGGATAGGATAGGACTCTTGCTGGATTTGTTATTTCCAAGTATTTTCTCCCAGTCAGTAGCTAGTCTTTTATTCTCTTAACACTGACTTTCATAGGCCAATTTTTTTCACAAACCAATTTTTCCCCTTTTGAATGAACTTCTGTTTATCTCTCTCTTTTTTTTTTATCATAATTTGGAGGGCATGTCTAACAACTGTTTGCCTAACCACAGGTCATGAAGATTTTGTCATATAGTTTCTTCTTTTTTTTTAATGTTTTACATTTAAATCTATGATAGATTTTGAGTTAATTTTTTTAAGTAAGGCATGGGGTGTACGTCGTTTCACTATTTGCATATGGATCTCCCATTTTCCAGCACCGCTTGTTGAAAATAATATACTTTCTTCATTGAAATCTCTTTGCACCTTTGTCAATAAACATTTGGTGGTACTTCAGTAGGTCTGTTTTGGAAATCTCTCTTCTATTTTATTAACTCCATCCAGTAGCTCTATTAATACTCCAACAATGTGGGTTTTTATTCCTTTACAAATACATAATTATTATTACCTATAGTAAGTCTTAAAACCTGTAGTGTGATTTCTCTAACCTCTTTTGTCTCTTGTAAAATATGCTGTCTAGTCTCAATCCTTTGCCCTTTCATCTAAATTTTAGAATCAACATGTCTATGTGCAATAAATTCTCCTAGAGTTTTTGATTGGACTAATAAATCTTTAGATCAGTTTGTTAAGAATTAGAATTTTATGCTATTGAGATTCCATGAGCATGATATGTCTCCTCGGTTATTCAGACATTCTTTGATTACTTTTTCAGCATTTTTTAAATTCTCAACAAACAGAGCCTATATACAAATTGTTAGATTTACCTCTAAGTATCTTATTTTGGCTGGAGCCATTATCAGTGGTATATAGAAAGGCGATTGATTTTTATGTAACGACCTCATATCTAGTGACTTTGCTAAACTCACTTATTACTTCTAGGACTTTTCTATTATTTCCTGGGTATTTTCCCATAGACAATTATGTTGTCTGCAAATAAGGAGAGTTTATTTCTTCTTTTCTAAAATAATTGTCTTCTGTTTCCTCATCTGGCATTTTTTGCACAGTTAAGTATATGATGTTAGCTGTAGGTTTTTTGCAGATACAGTTGTCAGATTAAGGAAGTTACCTTCTATTCTTAGGTTGCTGAGAGCTTTTATCATGGATGGGTGTTGAATTGTATTAAATATTTTTTCTGCCTTGATATGGATTATGTGTTTTTCTAGGATATTAATATGGTAGATAATGTTCATTTTAAATAGGCATTATTTTTAGAATACTTTTACAAAAAAATTGAAAAGTTAGTACAGAGTTCTCTGATTCTCCACACCTGTTTAGATTATACCACTGATTCTTATTATGATGACATTTATAATTGACATCTTACATTAGTGTGGGACATATGTTATGATTAATGAACCAGTGTTGGCACCTTAATATTAACTAATGTCCATATGTTCCTTTAGGTGTTCTTACTTTTTACCTAGTGCCCTTCTTCCATTCCAGGATCCTGCCTAGGATACTGGCTTCCTTCACTTCGCAATATACATTAGCTTTCTCTGTCTTCCTGTGGCTTCATAACTCATTTTTTTTCCACTGAATAATATTCCGTTGTATGGATGTACCATAGTTGTTTATCCATTCACCTACTGAATGGCATTTTGGTTAAAGCTGCTATAAATATTCACAGGAAGGCGTTTGTGAGGATGTAGGTTTTCAAATCAGTTGAATAAATACCTAGGTGTGCAACTGCAAGATCACGTGGTAAGACTTCAGGTTTGAAAGAAACTGCAAAACAGTCTTCCAAAGTGACTGTACCGTTTTACATTCCCAACAGCAATGATGAAACATCCTTTTTGCTCCACATTCTTGCCAGCAGTTTTTGGTACTATTAGGGTTTAGATTTTAGCCATTCTAAAAGCTGTTGTAATCATACTTATTGTTTCAGTTTGCAGTTCTTAAAGACAAATTATATTAAATATTTTTCCTTGTGCTTATTTCTCACCTGCATATATTCTTTAGTGAAGTGTCTGTTAAGACTTGCCCCTTTTTTAATTGGATTGTTTAACTTTTTATTGTTGAATGTTGAGTCTTTTTATAATGTATTTTGGATGCAAGTCCTTTTTCAGGCATGTATCTTACATATATTTTCTCCCCATCCATGTCTCATTTTCAGAGTCTTGGCATCATTTGCAATAAAGAAGTTTTTAATAAAGTCCAGCTTATTCATTTTTTTCTTTCATGAATCATATTGTATCTAAAAACTCTTCTCAAACCTAAGGTTGCTTAGATTTTCTCCTGTGTTATCTTCTGAAAATTTATGATTTTACCTTTAGATTTAGGTCTATGATCCATTTCGAGTTCATTTTTGAGAAAGGTATAAAGTTTGTATCCAGATTCACTTCTTTGTCATGTGGTGTCTGATTGTTCCAGGGCCATTTGTTGAAAAAACTCTCCTTTCTCCATTGAATTGCCTTTGCTTTTTTGGTCAAAGATTTTTGTCATAGTGTATATTTAGCCCTTGTATTTATGGGTTCCACACCCATGTATTCAACCAACTGCAAATAAAATATATTCAACAAGGAAAGAATGGTTGCATCTTTACTGAAAATGTACACACTTTTTCTCCTTGTCCTTATTCTCTCAACAATACAGTATAACAGCTATTTACATAGCATTTACATTGTTCTCATTATCATAAGTAATCTAAAGATGACTTAAAGTATACTGGAGGATGTGCCTGGGTTGTATGCAAATACTATACCATCTTATATCAGAGACTTGTGCATCCATGGATTTTGGAATTCTAGAAGGGTCCTGGAACCAGTACCCAATGGATACCAAGGAATGACTGTATATCTGTGTGTGTCTGTTTCATTGACCTATGTGTCTGTTCTTTTACCAATGCCATCCTGTCTTGATTACTGTAGTTTCATAATGTAGACTTATTTTCAAATACTGAATCAGCCTTGCTTTCCTAGGACAAACCCCACTTAATTTTGGTGTCTTGTTCTTTTATGTATTGCTGGATTTGATTTGCCAGTGTTTTGTTGAGTATTTTTGCCCTGTGTTCATAAGAGATACTGAAGTGTACTCCTGGTTTCTGCCTTTTTCTGGTTTTGATGTTGGAGTAATGGTAGTCTCATAAAACACTTTAGGAAATGTTTCTTCCTTTGGAAAAAATTAGGTCAATTTGATATTATTTTTTAAACATTTTATAGAATTCACTGGTAAAATTATCTTGGCCCTAGAGATTTCTTTTTCAGATTATAAGCTATGAATTCAACTTCTTTAATAGTTATAGGAGTATTCAGTTATCTGTTTCATCTTGGATGAATTTTGGTAGTTTGTAGTTTTTGATAAATTGATCTATTCACAGTTGCTGGATTTTAGTACACAGTTATTTGTAGGAATACCTTATTATCTCTTTAATATCTGTGGGATCTGTGGCAGTATCTCTTTCATTCCTGATATTGATTGTTTCTTCTTTTTTATCAGTCTTTTAGAGATTTATAAATTTTATTGATCATTTCATGGAACTCATTTTTAATTTCATAGATTTTACTCTTATCATTTGTCTGTTTTCAATTTTGTAGATTTTTGCCTTTGCCTTTATTATTTTCTTTCTGGTTGTTTTGAGTTTATTTTTCTCTCCTTTTTCTGGTTTCTTAAGTTGGAAGTTTAGATTATTGAGACTTCTTTTCTAATATAGACACTCAATACTATAAATTTTCCTCTATTGTTTTAGCTTTGTCCCATAAATTTTAATATGCTTTATAATCAGTTCATTCCGTTCAGTATATATTTTTTTAATTTTCCTTCAGACTTTCTTTTTGATCTATGGATTATTTAGAAGTGATAAGTTTACTGATAAAATGTTTGGAGAATTTTCTGTTATTTTTTTGTTGATTTCTAGTCTAATTCCATTATGATCAGAGGACGTAATTTGTATGCTTGCAGTTATTTTGCATGTGTTAAGGTGTATGGCCCAGAACATGGTATATCTTTGTCAGTGTTTTAGGTACACTTGAAAACAATATACATTGTACTGTTATTGAGTGGAGTGTTCTATAAATATCCATCAGGTCAAGTAGGTTGATAGTGTTTTTTACTTGTGTATCTTTGCTGATTTTCTGTTACCTAGTTCTATTGATTATCAAGAAAGAAGTGTTTAGGTCTCCGTGTATAATTGTGGATTTGTCTAATTTTCCTTCATTTTTGTCTTGGGTATTGAAATCTGTTGTTAGACACAGGTGCATTTAGAATCGATGTATTGTTTTTGTGAATTGATCCTCTCATTATGTAATATTCCTTTTTACCCCTAGAATTTTCTTTGTTCTTGTCTACTTTGTCTTGTGTTAACTTTTTTTACATTTGTGTTTGCATGGTTTATCTTTATCCTTTTACTTTTAGCCTACCTACAGGTATTATTTGAAGTGAATTCCTTATAACAGCATTTTCTTGTGCACATTTTTAAAAATCTATTGTGATAGTCTCTATCTTTTCCTTGGTATGGTTAGATCATTTACATTTAATGTAATTATTAATGTTTGAATTTAGGTCTAACATTTTATTGTTTGTCCCCACTTTTTTTCCTTTTTCTTTCTTCCTCCTTTAGGGCTATTTTAACTTGTTTTACTATTTTATTTTATTTGTTGCATTTGTTACTATATCTCTTCATATAGTTTTTCTAGTGGTCTAGGGATTGTAATACTTTGTTTCATAGTCTAATTAGAATCACTGTTTTACCTTTTTAAGTGGAATGTAGAAATCTTATGACTATATAGATCCTTTTAAATCTCCCATTATGTTATAGTGTCATGCATCACATTTACATATATTGAAAATCTCATCTCACAATGTCATAAGTTTTGCTTTTGGCTAATAAACATACCTTGAAAAACTTAAGAGGAAAATAGCCTGTGATAGTTATCCATATAATCTTACATTTTTCTTATTCTGGCTGCTTCTTGATATTCTAAGCTTCTCTAGTATAAGTATGTGGATAACTATAACCATTATTTCTCTGTTCTCTAAAGAATTTCCTTTAGCTATTCTAAAGATACTGGCAATGAATTATCTTAGTTTTTCCTTTTTATCAGAAAATGTCTTTAACCTCATTCCTGAAGGAGTCTTAAAAATCAGATATAGAATTCTGAGTTGACAGGTTTCTTTCTTTATTTCAGCTCTTCCAAAGTGCTGTGTTACTTCCTCTGACCTCAGTAGTTTCTGATGAGAATTCCACATTCAGTCAAATATCTGTTTCCTGGTACATAATGCATTGTTTGTCTCTAGTGGCTTTCAGGACTCTCTGATGCTTTCAGCAGTTTGATCATGATTTATCTGGGAATGGATTTCTTTGGGCATGTCCTCTTGGCAGTTTTCTGGGCTTCTTCAATCTACAGTCATGTATCTTTTGCCAAATTTGACAAAATTTTAAGCTATTATTTCTTTCAGTTTTCTCCTATACTATACACTCTTTTTTTCTCTTTTTCTGTATCTCCAGTGACATAAATGGATTTTTGGACTTTGTCTCACATGTTCTTTTCTTGTCTATTTTAAATACTTTTTTTTCTGTAGTTCAGATTGGATGATTTTTTGTTAACTTGTCTTCAGTTTTATTGACTCTTTTCTCTGGCATCTCCATTCTATTGATCTTATGTGGTACAGTTTTTAATTTGGGTTATTGTATTTTTCAATACCAAATTTTCTACTTTGTTATTCTTGATAGCTTCTATTTGCGTTTTTTTCCTTTGTTTCAAGAGTGTCTTCCCTTGCAACATTTTTATAACAGATCTTTTAAACTTTTTGTCAGATGATTTCAACTTTTGGATCATCTCAGCCTTGGCATGTGTTGATTATCTTTTCCCTAGTGAGTTTACGTTTCTGATTATTTGCATGCTTGATAATTTTGGATCATATTCTGGTCATTTTGAATATTATGAGACTCTTGGTTTCATATAAATCCTACATATAATGTTGATATTTTTGTTGTAGGAGGCAGTCAACCTGGTTGGATTCGGTTAGCTTGTAAGTTCTGGCCAGCCTTCAATATTTATTGTTTCAAAGCCTTTGCAGTTCTCTTAAAATCAGTCCTGTGCACCACTCACCAGCCAGTTTGGGAACTGGCAGTGCCTAATTCTTACATCAGTTCTCAAAGTCTGGTTTAGGGTCACATCCACATGTGCACAGGCGGGGAAGCAGCTCACCTGAGCAGGTGAATCCAGAAATTTGTAAGCAGCGTTTGGGTTTGCCTCCACAAACTCCTCTTCTTCCACAGTCTTCTTGGCACTTTTTAGTTCTCAGGGCCCCCTAGTGAGTCCCCTGGACAGAAAGCTGGGGCCTTACCCGACTCCGCTAAACTCTTCCGATTACCAAGCCTCAGTCTGGGCCCAAGCAACGAAAGCAAAGAGGTTTTGCCCACCTCTTAGGGGAAGCACAACTCTTCCCATCAGAAAGGGGCCATCTCCTCCTCACTGGTTGGGGCTCCTGTGACCCCTGTTGTCATCCACACTGCAGGATTGCTTAGGGAGGAGCTGAGGTTCAAGGGCTTAGAGATAATCCCAAAAAGAGACAGTTCCTCACTCGCTCCGAACAGACTTGTCTCATTCCGTTTTCTGCTGCTCTAACAATACTATAGTCTGGGTAACTGATAAAGAATAGGACTGTATTGGGCTCGTCGTCCGGGAGGCTGCAAAGTCCAAGGGCCTGGCACCAGCATCTGCTGAGAGTCACCCCACGATGGAAGGCATCCCACGGTGAGCAAGCATGCAAGACAGGAAGACAGGGGCCCGAGTCCCCCTATAACCAATTCCAGCAATAACCATGTTCATCCATTCCTGAGGGAAGGGCCCTCATGACCTCATCACCTCTTAACACTGTGACAGTGGCAGTTGTTTCCAACACAGGAGCACATTTAAACCATAGCAGTAGGAGATGCTCTTCCTTTCTCAAAGTGGATTAGAGCCCCAAGGGTGCTCCACGTCTACTGCCAGGCTCTGCCTCCAGGGCTCAGTCTGTAGTAAGTTCAGGCTGAGGACAACAGACGGATCATCCGGCCAGCCCATTCATCCTTTCTGTGGTACTTGAAATTCTTGTCTTCTTTCCAAGGCTGCCCACTGCTCCTGCCTCTTCCCAGCCCTCACACAGCCGCTCTGTGCCTTCTGTCCAGGTTTTATAAAGACATTCAGTAGAAGAAACAAGTCTAGAGTGCTTGCTTCATTTTACCTGGAACCGGAATCCCTCTTTCCCTCCATCTTAGTATCTCAGCTTAGTCTATTCTGGCTGCTGTTGATAACCAGGCAGCATCAGGTCAAAGAGCTGTGACTTGTGCCAGGGGCACCAGCTCCCGGGGATCCCCCTTCCAGGCCCGTGGCTGCTGTGCAGGGACATCGTGCAGGAGGTGGGGCTCTGCTCTTTCCTGCTTTTTCTTGTTCTCTGTTGCTCCCTGTTGGCTGTGGCCCCAGCGCAGCTGCTGAGATTCTCCCCAGGCACTCCCGACAGGTAGCACCTGTGCACATGGGCCTGCGTCTGCCCCTGCTAGCTGCAGCCTGGCCAAGGAAAAGGGCCAACACCTGGCTGCTGAAGGCCACCCCCTGCCCCCCAGGAAGCCACACGGACTTTGACAGGTCACCACCCAGGGAGCCTGGCGGTTGAGGGAAAGAAGACTGCTCCCATAGAACCTGGAAGCACGGTGGTCTGCCTCCCAGGGAAGAGCCCCTCAGTGCTTGCCTGAGCCCTGGCCTCAGCGAGGGCCAGCTACCTGGCCAGCCCTGCTGTTGCCTGTGCTCTAAGCCTGGCCATGTACAGTTGAGGCA
>CAUYQU010088861.1:0-12543 GCA_963574635.1 Cheracebus regulus | reverse complement strand
TATAAATATTCAACAATTTTTAAAATTTTTTTATCAAAATAAAAAATTTACTCCCAATTTTTCTTTTTTTTTTTTTTTTTTTTTTTTTTTTTTTTTTTTTTTTTGCCTACATGTCTGGGGTTCTCCTAGGGGTAGTATAAATGTTTGCTTCAAAAACAGAACTTTAGCTAATATTGAAATTATAAAAAGCCCTTGGCTGAAAGTTATTCAATCGTAAAAATCAGACTTTTAAAAGTCAATGGTGACTAAGCAAAAGTTATAGCAACATACCCTAAACTGAAAAATGCCATGAAAGTGGTTTAGAAAGAAAATGATCAAATGGGATTACTCACAAAGTGTTGGAAGAAATGACGTTTTATAGTTGAGGATTTTCTAATCACAGAGATGATACATAACTAGAAAATTCTGAAAACACAAAAACTGCAAGTAAGAAAATGAAATATCAAATAATTCTTTCCATCAATCTTAAGAGGACAATTGTTAAAATTTTAGTATATATCATGTTGTGAAATAAGAAATTTTTTAGAAAAATGCTCTTGATGAGAATGTATATTAAATGGGAAAAGATGGAATTATAAGAGAACACAAACCTAATTTTATTTTTAAATATTATATATTGGCTAGGCACTGTGGCTCACACTTGTAATCCCAGCACTTTGGGAGGCCGAGGTGGGCAGATCACCTGAAGTCAGGAGTTTCAAGACCAGCCTGGCAAACATGGTGAAAACCTGTCTCTACTAAAAAACACAAAAATTAGCCGGGTGTGATGGCAGGCGCCTGTAATCACACCTACTTGGGAGGCTGAGGCAGGAGAATCGCTTGAACCGGGGGAGCAGAGGTTTCAGTGAGCCAAGATCCCACCATGGTACTCTAGCCTAGGTGACACAGGGAGACTCTGTCTCAAATATATATATATTTCATATGTATATATTATATATTATCTGTGTATATAATGTGTATATACGTATACACACACATGCATATAGAACTGGAGGAATAATTAGCACATTTTATTTTCTTTTACTTTTTTTAAAAACAAGGTCTCTCTCTGTTACCCAACCTGGAGTGCAATGGCATGATCACAGCTCAAGCAACTCCTGGGCTCAAGCAGTTCTCCCACCTTAGCCTCTGAAATAGCTGGGACTATAGGCACAGACCACCATGCCCAGCCAATTTTTGTATTTTTTGTAGAGATGCGGTTTCGCCATGTTGCTCAGACTGGTTGCGAACTCCTGGGCTCAAGCAATCCTCCTTCCTCAGCCTCCCAAACTGCTGAGATTACAGATGTGAGCCATGGTGCCTGGTTACATGTTATTTTCATTAGATCACTTTGATGAAAGCCTAAGAAACGTTCAATCTTCACGTTTTAAAATTACCAAATAACCAGGTGTGGTAGTTTATATCTGTAATCCCAGCACTTTGTGAGGCTAAGGTGGGAGGATCCCTTGAGCCCAGGAGTTTGAGACCAGCTTGAGCAACAGAGAAAGACCCCATGTCTAACAAAAAAATTGTTTTAATAAAATAAAATAACCAAGTAATGTGTACTACAAATGTCTTCATCCCATTCCCGATCTTTACCTCTATCCCTGATCCCCAATGTATATATGGCTCTCTAGGGTAAGGTTATAGGTTATAATTAAGGTAAGAGATGAAACTCAAATATGGGATAGGTTCTTGATCTTTCTTTGAAATTACTTCCCAAACCAGAAAATATCCTTGATCCCACAAGCTTGAGTGTTCTTTGAACATCCATCCCTAGGGATGCTGTATAAATAGCTACTACCAAGATACTTGTCTAATTTATATTAAGAGCTGTTGTCTGCCTCATCTGTTTTCTCCCTCATCTGTTTCCAGATGTCTAAAGATTTATGCCTGTGCTTAGCTAGAGCTTGGCCACTGATATTACTGTGTATCTGTGACATTGTCACCATGGCCTTCAGTGTTTCCTCGGCATCTCCATTTGTTAATCTTTGCAGTTCACTGCTCTCTTTTTTCCAGCTGGGATGAAAATGCTTTATTCTTCTTGTATCCAAAACTTGGTGGCAGGGGGATGCTGGAGAGGATCCCACAGCAAAGGGCTATGTCACATAGTGGAACAGTTTTGTGACTTAACCATAGCCCTCTCTTCCAGAAAATATGTATGCTGGGAGTGGGTGGGTAGGATGGGGTTGAAGTATCTGGGTCTACATGGGTTCTAGTCCAGTTTCTTGCACATTTAGGACTTCAGACTGCTTCTGCTGATGCTTCTGCCCTTGCTGCCAGAATCTTTCTCTACCAACATTTATTTTCTCTCAGAAGCTCAGCTGCCTCTCTCTGCAATCTGGTTTTCATATACATCTCACATCCCACCAGATATAGTGTATACATTTGAACTCCAGGTTTAGACAGGGTTTAGTTTCCTTCCCATAGGTTTTATAGGCGCTCAACAAATCAGAGAGTATTACCAAATGCCTGCTTAGCATGTCAGCTAGGATGTGTTTGGCTTCAAATAACAAGATTCCTGGCTTCAAAAGGAAACTTATCTCATATAGTTATAAGACCACAAGCAGGACAGGCTCCAGGAACAGAATAAATGAACTGCTCAACGACGTTAGCAAGGACTTGGTTTTTCCTCTCCCTAGGTTTTTCCTCTCATTATTCCCAGGGCTTGTTTCATTCTAATAGTGATGTCCATGTAGTTGCAAAATGGTTCCCGGCCATGGCCAGAGCTGCCACATACCATAACCAGAAGAGAGATATCTGAATGAAATATGATTCCCCAACTCATACATTATTGGACCAATTTCAGTCATACCACAGCCCCAATCTGAGTGCATGGATCATGGCAATTTTAATTATGGAGGTCTGAGCAGACCGTAGTCATGTGGGAAGGGCAAACCAGGCAAGGAAGTGCCAAGTGCAGTGGCTCCAATGTGGGGCTCTACCTTGTGTGCTCAAGGACCAGCAAGGAGATACTGCAGCCAAAACAGAATGAACAGGAAACAAGATCAGAGGGCAAAGCAGCAGAGTGGGAAGGGGAGAAAGAATGCAGGTTATATAGAGTTTAACTTTTATTGACTGAAATTAGGAGCCATTGCTGGCTTCTGAACAAAGGAAAGACACAATCCGATAGGATTTTAGAGTCAATCTAACTGCAGTGTTGGAAGCTACCATTAGTTCAGAGGCTACTATAACAATCCAGACAATATTTGATGGTGACTCAAACCAGAATGGCAGAAGTGGAGGCAGGGAAAAGTGATTAGATTCCAGATACATTTGGAATAGCCTTGACAGGATTTGCTGGTAGATTGAACATAGGGTCACACTGGTAGCTGCAAACAAGTAGAGGAGTCAAGGATGACTCTACAGTTTTTCTTCTTTAAAAAAAAAAATATATATATATATACACACACATATATGTATACGTATCTCTATATATACATATATGTATATATGTATATATACATATATATATATATATATATATATATATTATTGCACTTTAGGTTCTGGGGTACATGTGCAGAATATGCAGGACTGTTGCATAGGTACATACATGGCAATGTGGTTTGCTGCCTCCATCCTTCTGTCACCTATATCTGGCATTTCTCCCCATGTTATCCCTCCCCAACCTCCCCACCCCCAGCTGTCCCTCCCCTATTCCCCCCCAACAGACCCCAGTGTGTGATGCTCTGTCCCTGTGCCCATTTGTTCTCACTGCTCAACACCCGTCTATGAGTGAGAACATGCAGTGTTTGATTTTCTGTTCTTGCGTCTGTTTGCTGAGAATGATGGTTTCCAGGTTCATCCATGTCCCTACAAAGGACACAAACTCATCGTGTTTTATGGCTGCATAGTATTCCATGGTGTGTATGTGCCACATTTTCCCTGTCCAGTCTATCATCAATGGGCATTTGGGTTGGTTCCAGGTCTTTCCTATTGTAAACAGTGCCAAAATGAATATACATGTGCATGTGTCTTTATAATAGAACAATTTATAATCCTTTGGCTATACACCCAGTAATGGGATTGCTGGGTCAAATGGAATTTCTATTTCTAGATCCTTGAGGAATTGCCACACTGTCTTCCACAATGTTTCAACTAATTTATACTCTAACCAACAGTGTAAAAGTGTTCCTATTTCTTCACATCCTCTCCAGGATCCGTTGTCTCCAGATTTTTTAATGATTGCCATTCTAACTGGCGTGAGATGATATCTCAATGTGGTTTGGATTGCATTTCTCTAATGACCAGTGATGATGAGCATTTTTTTCATGTTTGCTGGCCTCATATATGTCTTCTTTTGAAAAGTGTCTGTTCATGTCCTTCACCTGCTTTTGAAGGGATTTTTTTTTTTTCTGTAAATCTGTTTAGTTCTTTGTAGATTCTGGATATTAGCCCTATGTCAGACGGGTAGATTACAAAAATTTTTCCCATTCTGTTAGTTGCTGGTTCACTCTGATGATTGTTTGTTTTGCTGCACATAAGCTCTGGAGTTTAATTAGATCTCATTTGTCTATTTTGGCTTTTGTTGCCAATGCTTTTGGAGTTTTAGTCATGAAGTCCTTGCCTATGCCTATGTCCTGAATGGTTTTGCCTAGGTTTTCTTCTAGAGTTTTTATGGTGTTAGGTCTTATGTTTAAGTCTTTAATCCATCTGGAGTTAATTTTAGTGTCAGGTGTCAGGAAGGGGTCCAGTTTCTGCTTCCTGCACATGGCTAGCCAGTTTTCCCAACACCATTTATTAAACAGGGACTCCTTTCTCCATTGCTTGTTTTTGGCACTGACATTTATTAAGCTAAGGAAGATTGGTGGAGACATAAAATTAGTTGTAGAGGTCAAAAAAAAATATCAAGGGTTTTGACTTAGCTGTTTTAACTTGGATATGTCAAGTAAACTTTTGGGTTAGTCTGAAGCTCAGAGGGGTGGATATAAAAATTTAGAAGACATTTGCATAAAGATGGCATTTAAAGCCTTGATAATAGACAAGGCAACCCAGGGGGAGAATTTAGAGAAAGAAATAAAGAGAGCCTGAGACTAATCCCTTAGGAACAGCAATATTTAAAGGTTGTTTAGAGAAGAACCCACCAAAGGGATCTGAGATGCTTTAGACAGTGAAATAGAGGGAGCAGGAAAGGATGATGACAGAAAATCAAAGACAGGAGAGGGCTTCGTAAAAAAGGGAATTGTTGCTCTTTCCTCCAAGTGCCTAAGATGCTGAAAGGAAAGGAGGCCAAGGGGAAGAAAGTGGCACTGACCCCCGCTGTCATGAAGAAGCAGGAGGCCGATGAGGTGGGAAGTCCCTGTTTGAGAAAAGCCCTAAGAATTTTGGCATTGGACAGGATATCCCGCCCAAAAGGGACCTTACCTGCTTTGTCAAATGGCCCCACTACATGCAGTTGTAGCGACAAAGGGCTATCTTCCATGAGCAGCCGAAAGTTCCTCCTGCCATTAACCAGTTCATTCAGGCCTTGGACTGACAGTTACTCAACTGCTTAAGCTGGCGTGCAGTCCAGAGACAAAGTAAGGGAAGAAGCAGAGACCATTGGCCTGGGCTGAGACGAGAGCTAACAGCAAAGGGGCTCTCCCCATTGAGAGATCACCTGTCCTTCGAGCAGCTTTAACACTGCCAGCATGCTAAAGAACAAGAAGTCTCAACTGGTGGTGATTGAACACGACGAGGATCCCATCAAGTTGGTTGTCTTTCTGCCTGCCCTGTGTTGTAAAATATGGATCCCTTACTGCCTTATCAAGGGGAAGGCAAGATTGAGATGTCTAGTCCACAGGAAGACCTGCACCACCATTACTTCACATAGTTTAACTGGGAAGACAGAGGAGCTTTGATGAAGCCGCTGGAAGCTATCAGGACCAATGACAATGGCAGATATTATGAGATCTGCCCCTACTGGGAAGGCAATGGCCTGGGTCCCAAATTTGTGCCTCACATTGCCAAGCAGGAAAAGGCAAAAGCTGGAACACTTGCTACTAAACTGGGTTAACCATACACTGTTGAGTTTTCTGTACACAAAAAAATAGTAATAATTTTCCCAGGCAACATAGTGGGACCCCATCTCTACAAAATAAAAATAATAGCCAGGCATGGCAGAGCATGCCTGTGGCCACAGCTACTCCGGAGGCTGAGGTAGGAGAATTACTTGAGCCCGGAAGGTCAAAGTTGCAGTGAGCCATGATTAAGCCACTACACTCCAGCCTGGGCAACTGAGAGAGACCCTCCACTCCAAAATAAATAAATAAATAAACATTTTTAAAATTAATAAAAATTTTTAAAAATAATAAAAATTTGCTTTCAGAAAAAGGGGTGTTGTCAACATGTCATATGCTGCTGAGAAGTCAAACAGGATAAATTAAATCACCTATATCACTTGATTCCAGTGTCTCCACAAAACTCTCATCCCTTACAGACCCTTCCACTCAGCTCCCAGATGTTTCAAAGTCCATATTTAACCCCTCATCCTTTTTTTTTATTATCTTCAATGTCCCATGAGTGAAATATCAAATTGAGTCACTTCTACGCCCTAGAGGAGATAAATTTCAGATCATGTCTGGATACTGGAGATTTAATAAAGAAAAAGAGACAGAGAGAGATGAGTATGGGTTAGTGACAGCATTGTTAAAGTTGGAAAGAGGAAAAGGCAGAAACAAGGAGCATGGGAGATATCAAATGGCAACTGCAGCTATTTTACACATTTGACTAGGGCCTGCTCACTGCACTGAGTCATTCCTCTTTCATGCTGGGTTCTGGCTGACATTTGGTTTGATACATGAGTATAAAGTCTCCCTTTTTCCCTTCAGGGGATGCTCTCTTTCTATGTGATACACCATTGGTAATGAAGTTCTTGATAAACCATCTTCATAGTCTTTATTTCACCTAGGATATTTTATATCCTAATTCATTTGAGGAAGGATTAGGGACATAATAAGGAACAAAACTTTTATTAATATGTAAACAGGACATGATGCTATCATTTGATTGATGGAGACATAAAGACTGAGAAGGACATCCCAGATGATGTGTATCTTCAGACCCACCCACAACCCAAACTAGACCAACCCACAGCCTTCAGAAGAGTGAATTTGCCAGAAGGAGACCCATTCTAGTGGATACTGGATAGAAGTGGATTCCGGCTGCACACATGGACCCGATCCATTGGTTGTTCACTTATTTAAATTCTCTAAATTCTTCTTTGATCTTTCACTGGTCCTGAGGGAAGAGTTAAGATTAAAACTGGTTCATCTTTAGTGTCAAAGGTTTCCACAGTAAATGGGTTCCAACCACTTTATTTGGGTA
The DNA here is from genome assembly GCA_963574635.1 of Cheracebus regulus. NCBI lineage: Eukaryota > Metazoa > Chordata > Mammalia > Primates > Pitheciidae > Cheracebus > Cheracebus regulus. The sequence goes on along the minus strand of CAUYQU010088861.1, from coordinate 5,256 downwards.
AGGGGGTAAAAATGCCATTTATCAAAGTACTTAATTTTTTAGAAATCCTATTTTCACACATATTTATAGGAACAAAACAAAGAAAGCCAGCATCTCCGTGACTCATAGTTAGGAAAACATTGATGTTATGTAACAAGAGTTTCTTAACAATAGAAAATTCTACTAAACTGAATGAACAAACTAACCAATTAATGAATGAAGAAAAAAGTTACACCACATATTGGCTTCTTATAGGAGTCACTTCCAATGACTTTGACTTATTCCAGACTCAGAAGAGGTCATAATATTGGGACAAACAGGATAGGAATGCAGGCAAAGCTACAAGGAGAATAAACAAAGCGACCGTGGCCTCTGGGAAATGGGGGTGACTGTGCTCTGGACATTTATCCTTGTAGAGTCTTTCAGGCAACCACAGCCAACTGTTCTCAAATCCCTTATCAGAGGATAAAATTTCCCTGACTGTACAAAATGAAGCAGCTGATAGCCTCCCTAAGGATGTACTTTTGAAAGGCAAGCATTTCTCCTCTTCAGAGCAGGCCCCTTCAGAGGTTAGCATTCCTGGAGAGGCTCCAGACTGCCCAAAACTCTGTGTCCCTGGAGTCTGAACAGAGCAACAATGAGACAATTCAACAAGCTTTCTTAAAAAGAAAAAAAAAAGCCTTTCATTTGGTGCCTAAATGATTACAAAGAGGAAGGTAGCTGAGACACGTGAGGACAGTAGCTATGCCTAGAGCCTTGGAACTGCAGGAAGTCTATGGCAGAGCCAGAATTGGGATTTGGCTTTCAGGTGACTGTACCAAACAGTAGTCCTCTCCATTTTTTAATTAATCAGTGCCATTTCTATTTAAGTCCTAGATTGTTCCTAAATTGTCCACAAGGTACAATATATCCAATTGTTTGATGGATCAGCCTCATGGAAATAGTGCCTTGAAAAGATCACATAACCACAAGTGAGAAGAATACATTGTCCTGTTTCAGAACGTTTTTCATGTTCTTCCCTCACCTGCAAAAGAAAGAACCCTCTTTCATCTCCACCTATGAACAATGGGCATTTTGTCGAGAATTATTTTTTGGCCCTAATACCTTGAAGCAATGTGGGATAGAGAAAAAAGAGTTAAAATGTCAGCTAACTGACACAAGAACAGAAAACCAAACACCGCATCTTCTCACTCATAAGTGGGTGTTGAACAATGAGAACACATGGACACAGGGAGGGGAACATCACACACCCAGGCCTGTTGTGGGTGGAAGGGCTAGAGGAGGGACAGCATGGGGGTGGGGGGATCAGGGACGGATAACATTAGGAGAAATATCTAATGTGGATGACGTGGGGATGGATACAGCAAAACACCATGGCATGTGTATACCTGTGTAACAATCCTGTATGATATGCACATGTGCCCCAAAACTTAAAGCATAATTAAAAATAAAAAGCCAGATAACTGGTTTAGAGTCCCAACTCTACCATTCACTAATTACTTGATCTCAGCCTCAATTTCCTAACCTGTAAAATGAATCTGAGTGTACCACACAGAATTGCTCTACTTCATAAGATAATACGTGCACGCTCATCATCACACTGTCGGCTCTCGGAAAGCACTGTTAACGCTGCTTCCATTCTATCCCCAACACCACACTGAATCCAACCGGGAATGACTTTACCTTTCCTACCCATTCCCAGAGTGTTTCTTATTTACCAGTTTATAGAACCCTTATCAAATATTGTCTTAGCCTCTCTACTACTCTAAAAGCTCCTCGAGGGCATGAAATGTATAATGTACAGTTTCATCATTTTCCTACTGCCAAGCATGCACCTTTACATGAAAAGCACTCAGTGAACATCTATTAAATAAATCTTGCTCTTTTATCAGAACAAATCAGTAGGTAGACTTTCCTCTCATCACTATTACTTACTTTCCCCTGTCAGTCTTTACCAAGAGAAAGGAATAAAGAAGTCAATCAAGAAGTGGGATGGAGAGAGGAAGGCACTAGCACTTATGGTGTGCCTACTATGTGTCAGGTTTTCCACAGTCAGATCTTGCTTATCTCTCACTCCAAGCCTCCTTTAGTCCTGATTTACAGAAAGGAAACTGGCTAAGAAATATAAATAATTTTCCCAGGCTTTCATAAATTATAATAGCATTTTGATTACCCTAATTGAAATGGGCTCTGCGCAAATGAAAAGAAATTGAGGGAGAGACACCAGGTCGGGTCCAGAGTTCCTGGCAATCATTAGTTCTTATCAGCTCTCTATTTTGCCAGACACTATCTACAAGTGACAATAATAACTGATTATCCGCTAGCAAGTTGGCCAATTTATAAACTGTCCATTCTTCCCCTTTAAAAAAAAAAAAAAACCCTGAAAAAGGAGCTCGCCAGAGCCCACAAACCTCCTCTCTTTGCTCAAGTTCAAAATCCCATGGTTACCTTTTGTCTCATTCCAATTTGCAAGGCCTTTTGCCCAGTTAAGAGATACTCATCCACAGAGATGTTATTTTTAAGGCTGAACTTTGCACTCTCAGCAGTCCTGCCTTAGAATCAAGACTGATCTGTTCAACGAAAGTCCCTGGGGCTTCACAATCCAAACAAACATAGGGCTCAGGATCACCTCCCCCATCTCAGAGGACAGGGTCCAGAGAAGCACAGCAATGAAGCAGTGCTTCCCCAACACGAAAGCTTCAGATTTCCCTCCAATGTTTGTTTCAAATTTTTTACTTAAGAAGAAAACTTACTTAAGTCCTAATGGTCTTTAGCATCCTCTTAAACAGAGGCAAACACAGGTTATAGATGGCATGAGGCAGCTGTGGTCCCCTGGGCCCAGGGGTCTGTGGGGTCAGGTAAGAGAAGGAGCCCCATATCAGGAAGTAAGTGTCCAAGATTATTTTGAAATAAAAATCTAGAATCCACACACCTAGATATGGAGGTTCTCTCAGGTTATATATATAGTCACGATGTCTAGGGTTTTTTTTATACAGGGTCGAAGCCAAGTGGTTGTAGAAGCTGGCACAAGTTGTGCAGTACTTACTACCCCTTCCATTCTCTTCTGTGGCCTGAGTTTGTGGCTGGTTCCCAACCCCTCATAGCCTCACAGTCCTGGGTTGTCTCCTCAGAACCTCTCTGCTCCTCCCTTTTCCAATTGGGGATTTCATTCAACACCACATTTATGTTTTATCTCATAACATTTTCTTTCTGTCATTAAAAAAATGTTTATTTGAGGGTTCTGCTTCACTTCATTTGTTTCTACCTGTGACCTACATGAAAGCCACCCTATATCCTTATATTTTCATGGTTTTGTATGCCTATTTGAATTCCAAATTGTGAAATTTGATTTTACAAACACTAAATTTTATACCTTGGTTCCCATTCCATGGAAAATCTGCCCAAAATCTCAATTATGTTTTTAGGAAAATGGGCCATGTTTCTAGAGATCACTCTGAATTTAACCTCTGGATCAATAGGCAGGGTTTAGAGATCAGAAAATAGAAAAATAACTCTAGCTTGATACACTTGGGGAGTGAACCGAGTCCATCAAGATGACAGGCCACCACACTTCCATTTGTGCCCTTGGAATCACTTTTATAATTGCATAACAGAAGCCACATCGTAGTTAAGTTCAGAGTGTAAGTTAATTAACAAATAGTAAATCCATAACTGGGTATTTTTAAAAACCCAGAAGCACCCTGAATCATGTTCAGTGGCCAAAAGCAATTTCACTAAAACATCCCTTGCTGCTGCTAGAAAAGACCTCTTTTCATGGAAGAACAGAAGGCTAAAGAGATAAATATGGCATCACTTATTTCATGAGAAGAAAAGGTCCAAGGAAGAGACTAATCTATCTTCACAGACGTGACCAGAGAAACATTAGGACTTTTTGCAGGAAACAGTAAAGAGGACACATTTTAAAATACTTTTTCCTTCCCTCTTTGTAAAAGATGAATGATATTTTTAACCATTATTTGGGGCCCAAGGATTAAAACTGTGGGATAAATTTGAAGGAGAGAGGGATGGGAGGCACACACTCAACCTGAGAATGGGTGATGGGAGGAGAAGATAGAGAAACAAGAGTTTGCTGGGTCTGTGGTTGATTTTCAGAGGAGGTGGGGACTCTTGGGAGCAACTTGGGCTTGAGTCACCTTGATATCCTCTGACCTAGTTCTGGGGAAACTTGTCCCAGGTTTAAAAAACTGAAGACCAAGAGCAACTTCAAAGGAACCCCAAAGCCTTAGTGACACCTGTGGGAGGAAGATTCTCTCCAGACGTGATGAAAGTAACTACATCAACTACTAAGGGTGAGGTGGCTGTGGGTGGCAGCCAGTCAGCTTCCTTTCACAAGTGGTAGCCACATCAACCAATTAAGGCCCTGAGGAAAGAGGAGCTACTGTCAGCCAATTTGATCACTTCCACAGACCATCTCTCTTCCCAGTAAGAATTTTCTAGTCATGCTTTCTCCAAGTATGCAAAGTTCTCATTTGCAGTAAACTTTGGAAATCCAGTGTGCTTTGGTTTCTAATAGCATTCTGGAGCTAGTTGGACTCTAAGTCAAGCAAATTGTATTCATCCCCAAATTACCTGCTATTGTCATGCTCAGCCCTTGATTCAATTTTTTAAATTAATAGACTTTCTTTTTTAAGAAGTTTTAGGTTTACAGAAACATTGAGCAGAAAATACAAAGAGTTCTCATATACTCCCTCTACCCTCCTCCACACACAGTTTCCCTATTACTACATTTTGCATTAGTGTGGTAAATGTATTACAATTAATGAACCAATATTAATACATTATTATTAACTGAATTCCATACTTAATATTAGGATTCACTTTTGTATTATACAATTCTATGAATTTTGACAAATGTATGACATGTATTCATCATTACTGTATTATGCAGAATAGTTTCACTGCCCTAAGAAACCTCTGTGCTCCACTTATTCATTCCTCCCTCTCACCCCCAAACCCCAACCCTGGCAAACATTAATCTTTTTATATTTTCTATAGTTTTTCCTTTTCCAGAATGTTATATAGTTGGAGTCATAAAATGTGTAGCATTTTTCAGATTGGCTTTTAACACTAGCAACATATACTTAAGATTCCTTCATTTCTTGTCTTGGCTTCTTTTTTTTTTTTTTTTTTTTTTTTTTTTTTTTTTTTTTACATTTTTAAAACTTTCACCACCGCCCAAAAGGTGTTTGCGGTGTGCCGAAGACGCAGAACGCAACAACCGCCGCCCCCATAAAAGACAATAACCATCACCCCCAA
>CAUYQU010088857.1:0-42215 GCA_963574635.1 Cheracebus regulus | reverse complement strand
AAAGAGGTTTTTAATATCCATTTTTACACTGTATTCTAGCCTGGGCAATAAAACAAGAATCTCATTCTCTCTCCCTCTTTCTCTTCCTCTTTCTTTCTCTTTCATTCTTTTTTTTCTTTCTTTTGCTGTTTCTTTCTTTCTTTTCTCTTTTTCTAAAAAAAAAAAGAAAATGTGGTACATACACACAATAGAGTACTATTCAGCCATAAAATGAGATTTTTTCATTTGCAACATCGATGGAACTGGAGGTCATTAAGTGCAATAAACCAGACACAGAAAGACAAACATCAAATGTTCTCACTTATTTGTGGGACATAAAAATCAAAACAGTTGAACTCATGGACATACAGAGCAGAAGGATGGTTACCCGAGGCTGGCAACAGTAGTAGGGGGCTATGAGAGGGGTGAGAATGGTAAATGGGTAAAAAACATAGAAAAAATAAGTAAGACCTACTATTTGATAGCATAACAGGATGACTACAGTCAATAATTACTTAATTGTATATTTTAAAATAACTAAAGAGTATAACTGGATTGTCTGTAACAGAAAGGATAAATGCTTGAAAGGATGAATACCCCATTCTCCATGGTGTGACTGTTTCACATTGCATGTCTGTATCAAAACATCTCATGTACCCATATACACCTACTATGTACCCACAAAAATTAAAAATAAAAATAATAAAAATAAAATAAAAGTGCTTTTGGAAGTGGGCTTTCTCTCTTTGCTTATCTGTTATTTGAGGAACAGTATTCCTCCCCTCCAGAGGATGAAACATTCAAAGGCCATAGTGGAAGTAGAGCCAGTGTCCTTACTAGACACCAAACCTACTGCTACCTTGATACTGGATTTCCCAGGTGCCAGTAACACAAAGTAGACTAAGCATCTCGCCTAAGACTATCACACACAGTCACATTGTTTCCTGGGAACAGCACACACACAAAGGGGACAATTCTCACATGGCTCTCATCAGAAATGTCACTCATGAGAAAACTCCCTAAATACACAATGAAGTAAGTTTTAACAAATATTTACTGAGAACTAATTGCTGTGAGAGATGCTAATATGCACACATCATAGTTCCTGCCTTTGGGTTAATTACAACTGAATCACAGAGTAAAGTATTTAAATGTGAAAAGCTAAATAACAAAATTAAAAGAGCAATTTCTACATTGTTGTTGTGAATGTAAATCAGTAAATCTTTTTTTTTTTTTTTTTTTTTTTTGAGACAGGGTTTCGCTCTGTCACCCAGGCTGGAGTGCAGTGGAGCAACCACAACTCACTGCAGCCTCAACCTCCCTGGAATCAGGTGATCCTCCCACCTCAGCCTCCCAAGTAGGTAGGACTGGGACTATGGCCACATGCCACCACACCTGGCTAATTTTTGTATTTTTTGTAGAGAAAAGGATTTGCCATGTTGCCCAGGCTAATCTTGAACCTCTGGTCTCAAGTGATCCACTCACCTCAGCCTCCCAAAATACTGTGATTACAGGTGTGAGCCACTGCGCCCACTTAGTAAAATCTTTAATGAAAGTTAATGTAGTAATACCTACCAAAATTAGAGATGCACATGCCCTTTGAGCCAGAATTCCAGTTAAATGGATAGAAATATACCCTACAGATACATTAATACATGTACTAAATGACGTATGTACACAAAGATAACATTTGAAGCATTACATAAAATAGCAACATTTTAAAATAAAAATATCCCTCAATATATATATTGATAGGAAACTAGTTAATTAAATTATGGTCTATGCATTAACAGAATACTATGTAGCTATTAAAATATTTAAGGAGTTTTGTGTGTACTGATACAAAGTAATCTCCAAAACATAATGCTAAATCAAAAATAGACACGTGGGACAACATCCAACATAAGCAAAAGAAACAATCAACAGAGTAAAAATTTTAAGAAGAGAGAAAATATTTGCAAACCACATATCTGATAAGGGGTTAATATACAAAATATAGAAAGAACTACTACAACTCAGTAACAACAACAACAACAACAAAATTCAAGTTTAAAAGGGCAAAGGACCTGAAAGAAATTTTTCCGAAGACATACAAACGACCAACCATTATATGAAAAGATGCTCAGCATCACCAATCATCACAAAAGTGCAAACACAAAACCACAGTGAGATGCTGCCTCACACCTGTCAGAATGATTATCAAAATAACAAACAAACAAAATGCTGGCAAGGATACAGAAAAATTGGAACCCTTGTGCACTGTTGATAGAAACATAAACTAGCGCAGCCATTAGGGAAACCAGTATGGAGAGCCTTCAAAAAATTTAAAATAGAACTACCATATGATACAGCAATCCTGCTTCTGGATATTTATACAAGATAATTGAAAACAGAATCTTGGAAGAGGTATTCCCGTGTTCGTCACTGCATTATCCACAATAGCCAAGAGGTGAAAACAACCTAAACATCTACTGGCAGATTAATGGATAAAGAAATTGTGGTATACACATACAATGGAATATTATTCAGCCTTAAAGAATAAAGAAAATTATTCCATGTGCTACAATATGCATAAAACTTAAGGACAACATGCTAAATGAAATAAGCCAGTCACAGAAGGACAAATATTACGTGATTCCTTGGTACAAGGTGGCTAAAGTAGCCAAACTCATAGAAGCAAAAAGTAAAATGGCAGTTGCCCCAGGGGCTGCAGAGACAGGGAAATAGGGTGTTGTTCAATTGGGCATAGAAATTTAGTCAAGCCAGATGAAAAAGTTTTAGATATCTGCTATACAATGTGCATATAATTAACAATATTATATCATACACTTATAAGAAGTTTGCTAAGAGGGCAGATTTCATTATAGGTGTTTTTTTTTTTTTTTTTTTTTTTTAGCACAACTAAAAACAAGCCATAATGTTAAAAGAAGTCAAAGGGGCAGAAGATTTCATGTCTTATGCCAACATTTGTGTGTGTATATCTGTGTATTCTCCCTGTGCCCGTGTATTCTTTCTCTCTCTCTCTAAAAGGGGCATAGAATATACTTGGAAGAATACAGAAGGTTGTAAAAGTGGTTGCTTCCAAGGAGGAAAACAGGATGCTGGGGACAGAGTTGGACGGGAGGGCATTTTTGTAAATTTAAAATCTGTACCACGTGCATATCACCCACTCAAAAACTGAATACAAAATTACAAAAGTAGTTTATGAAAGAAACAGAAAAAATCTTACAAGGTACTAATAATGTATACTAAAGAATCATATAGATAATACGGGGTAGGCTGGAGTGGAGAATACAGTTTACAGAGCTGGGATTTGAGCTAGATACTGACGAATGGGAAGCATTTGGACAGGTGGAAAATAAGTCACATTCTGGGTGTGTACCTGGAAGTGGGAGTAGGGAGAGAAGTAACAATACAGAAAAGGGTAATAAAAGGCAAATCAAGTGCCAGACAGAAAAAACAGTTTTAGGGTATTGTAGAAAATATGTAAGAAAAGGCTGAAATACAGCTTAGTGGATGAGGCAAGGGAATTTGGGATTAGTGGGGGTAGTAGCGAGCCATTCTTTGGGATTGATGGTAATAGTAGTGAGCCATTAGAGGTTCTTGAGCAAGGGAGTAACATTATGAAAGCAGGGTTCCAAGAAGACCAGAGAACAGTAACAGGCAAAATGGACTAGAAGACACACATCTACTAGGAGGAAGATACAGCAATCCAGTAGTTTCCCATTAGAGTCATCTGAGAAGCTCTAAGAAATATATCAATGCCTTGGTTGTACCCCTCAGAGATTTGGATTTAATTGGTTGGGGTGGAACCTGGATGTGGTAATTTTTGCAAAGTTGCCCAAGTGATGCCAAAGAGCAGCCTGAATTGAGAATCACCGTAATAGTTTAGGCACAAGAGATGAAGCCTGAGATTTAGGCAGGAATCTGGCAGGAGGCTGGGGACAGGATAAAAACAAATACAGGAGGCATTTCAAAGGAAGAAATGACATCGTGACAGACTGGAGGTAAAGAGTAAAAGGACACAGTCTGTTAGATTCCTTTATGCATTCATTCAAAAAGTATTAAGCCACTCCAAAGTATCAGGCACTGTCCTAAGCTCTAAGGATTTGGTTATAAATAAGACAGTTAAGTCCCAGTTCTTATGAAACTTCCATTCTAGTGGACATAGACAACAAATAAACAAGATTTCCAGCAGTGATCTGTATAACAGGGTAAAGTTATAAAGCACTACCATGTGTTGGGGGCCATAAGATGGTCATGACCATAAGACAGGGCAGACCTCTCTGAGGGGGTGACAGTTGACCTGAGTCTTAAATAAGGAGCCAGGCTTGCAAAGGTCTTAGATAGATTGACATTAGAGAATTAAGTAGGTACAGACAAAATTCAGCCTTGTAGATCATGGTATGGATTTCATTCTAAGTGAGATGGAAAGCTCCTGGAGGAAATTAAGCAGGGTAGCAACATAATCTGATTTCAATTTTTAAACAACTACTTTGCAGTGTGAAAGTGGACTGCAGGTAGCAGGAATGGAAGCAAGAAGGCCAGCTGGGATGTTGGATGAAAACAGTGACCCTGCTGACAGATATCTGAAAACTAGTGAGTAATGGAATGGACATGTTAAGTTTGAAGTGACTGTGGAACCCCCAATCAGAAATGTTCTGAAGCAACTAGAAATACAGAAAACAGATAAGAGTTTAGGCTGTACCCAATGATTTGGAGGTCACTTCTAAGGGAAGTGAGGAAATGCAGGTTAGATGACACTACAGGAATATTAACAACTTCACCCAAAGTGTAGATTAATAATAACTCAGGAGAAATACTGATAGTGGTGGGCTTCAGGGCCCTCTAGTCGTGCCTCATTTAACATTTTTATCTGTGAATGGGATGAAAAAAAAAGGAAGTATGATAAAAGATGTCAAAAAAGCAGGGAATAATGACTGAGGCATGATAATCAAGATTCAAAAAAAGGACTCACCTGCTTGAGTGGTGAACTGAAGCTAACAGGATGAAATTTAACATACAGTTAACAGATACACACATATATATGTATGTATATGTGTACCTATTCATATGTGTGTGTGCATATATATTCCCTTATATTTAAAAATGTAAACCAATAGAACAAGTACAGGGTTCTAGGAACCTGGATACTTCACCTAAAAAAAGCCTGCAGCTTTTCTGACCACATACTTTATAAGCCAAAAGTGTAATGTTATTGTTACAAATGCTAATGTAAAGTCAACATATAATTTTACTACTTTTCTGGGGAAAAATACATCAGTAGTGAAAATAAATGCATTGGTCAGGATATTTCTAGAATACCATTTTCTGGTCAGGGTGCTGACTGAAGCAGAGATGGGAGAAGAGACACGTGGCTGGAAGCTATTGATTTGAGGGACAGTAATGTAATAAAAGCGTACATACATTCAACGTTTAACTGTTTGAGTTTTCCCCAAATATCATGCAATCTCACCTGAAGGAGAATTTCCTCTGGTTGAGGGAAAACTCAGTCAAATATTGAGCCTTCAAGCAAGTTCAGAGAATAGTAAGTTTTCTAAGATTAAAAAGGGATAGAGCTGGGATTTGAACACAGGTAATTTTGACTCCAAAATCTTCTTCAAAATACATATATGAAAAATATGTGTAATTTTTCATTTAAGCAGTTTCACTTACCAAGTTGTTCTGAAAATGTTCAGTCAAAGTTGTATGTGAACTTTTTTCAAGCAAGATATATGTATGCATGTCTTACACAGCTTCACAACCTTAGGACTATCTCAACCTCTAGGATGTAGTATATGCTAAGAATCTGCTGAATGACTTAGCCAGCTCTTTTGCTTGTGTTGTGTATCTGTCCACTGAAGCCAATTAGATAAAATACATATCATAGTTGACTTTTGAACAGCATGGGTTTCAACTGCATGGGTTCACTAACAGTTGATTTTTTAAAATCAATATAGATCAGATATAGATCAAAAACATGGTATTTTCAGGACGCAAAACCTGCGCATGTATACACAGGGTTGATTTTTTGTATATGTGGTTCTGCAGCAGGACTTGAATGTGCATAGATTTTGGTATATGAGGGAGATCCTGGAACCAATCCCCCAAGGGATGACTGTACATTCAAATGAGTAAGAAACATTTCTCTGTAAGTCTTTTTCTTTATAGCACCCCATATCACAATGCCTTTTCATCCATCTGTTTTTGTGTATTTTTTTTCTCCCTGGCAACTCAATTTTCCTTTCTGCCCACTTACTTTGTACCAAAGGTGAATAAACCTCTTATTCCTACCTGTCCACCTGGCCATCAGCCAAGATTAGTATTCCTGTTCCTTGTAATTACTCATCTTGACTGAGAGCTTGGCAAAGGAGGACAACGGATTATCATGATAATAAACATATTTATCAGATTGTTTAGGAAGGGTGAGAAACAGAAAGGATTCTGATTGCAATAAAGAAACCATGTCCACAATATCTTTATTCATCCTCCATCAAAATTTTGTTTTCTCTCCTTTTCCTACCTCTTTATGGAAAAAATACAGAAGGATTACCAGTAGAAGAATAAATAAATTATGTATTTGAATTTTAAAAACCCCACAAATTTCTCAATATAATAAAAAGGTTCTAAAATGTTCTAAGGTCAAAAATTATGACACCTAAAATCCAGGCAGAAAAATCTGCAGGAAGCAAAGTATGTTTCACATAGGGCTAATTCTAACACAGCTTTAGAGAAATTCTAATTCTAACCATGCCAAAAAGGACAACAGGTTAAAATTATTCAGTCTGAGTCCCTCTGTTTCTAGCGTCTATTTTCTCTCTGTATATACTGTACTGGCAGTGTCAGCACTACAGACAGCCAGAGCGGAAATACTCTCCACATCCAGCTACCCATAGATTATCCAGTAACCTGAGCCTGCAAACATGCAGGACAGAGAAGGGAGAAGAGAAAAATCTGTTTAGCTTAAAGAGAGATCTTCCAAACTCATTAACATCTTATATAGTATTCACCCTTTCATTTGTGTTAAGATAACTTTATTCCCAGGCCCTAAAATGAATCCTTTCAGGGTCAAATGGCTATAGCACTTCTACCAATGGGTGGAATACACATTTCAAATACAATATAGTACCGGTATAATGGAAACATTGAGAAAGAAATACCTTTTTCAACTGATCTCTGCTTACTTCACTACCCCAGGGATATGAGAAAAAAAAATTGTAAAGTTCTTAAAGGTAGATGCTTTATATGTAAGCAAATATAGAACAGGAGATTTTGCAAAGATGAACATGTTTTAAAAAGGAGCACATGAAAACCAATGATTAGCTCATAACCCATTTAAAGGCATATATAAAGTTCACTGGAAAATGGATAATTCATTTCTGCTTTTCCACTGATGGATTTACCAGCATACTAAGCTGAAGTTTCAAAAATGCTGTGGTAGGAAGAAACACTACAGTATAGAAGCAAACAAAGCCAGAGAGGTTGGGTTGATCTAGTAACTTGCTACCCATCAAACGCCAGATATGGAATTGCTGGATAATAGAGAATCTATGGTACTTTCAAGACCTCAATTCTATACCTAGATTATGTTGAATTTCAGATCCTGCTTCTTGATGGAACACACACACACACACACACATACACACACACACACACACCCCAAAGATTTCCAGACCTTGGGTGTTTAAAGGGCCTTCACACAGTAAATCAACCTACTGCTGTCTTGTTTTCTCTGCAGCCAGACTGAAATAATATAGCACCAGCAGAGGTGTGAATTACCACCATTCATCTTAATGGAGTGTTAACTTCAAAGGCTTGTTTTAACCATTTAAATGCTAAGCTCATGAGTAAACATTCTGTTTAAAAAAAAAAAAGTACAATTTAAACATTCACCCTCAACATACGAAAGTAATTTATAGTCTTGGCACTTCGTCTTTTAATTTAGCAAACAAGTCTCCAAATGTTAGAAAAGTATATATTTTCTGCTTTACTTAGTTTTATTTTAAATAGTTATTACCTAATAAATTATGAACATTAAGCCCATAATGAGAAGCCCCATATTTCCTAGGAAAAATTCTAGGGGCACTTGAACAAGGTTTTTTTTTTGGTAATCCTGGTTGAAGGGGGCACTGCTCTCACCAGTCATCTTATTAACTTCATCTAAATACAGAGAGAAAGTTGTGACTCAAAACAGGCAACTAGATAAGACAGAACATCAAAGTAAAATAAAAATGAATACCTGCACAAATAATTTTTCTTGCTACTAAGTTGACTATTCAACAGATTGTCCCTTTGCAAAACCTCCCATGATCCTATCTCATGAGCAGGTGACAAATGTATTAATTGATGCCCAGCTGTCATCACACTTAACATTTGCCCCAGGGGGCATCCTTGCATCTGTTGCAGATTTAGGGTTATTTTGGTATTACTGGAGTTAGACTTATTTAAGCAGCTGTACACCTATCTGTATTTGGATCCATAATTTCATAAACAGAAAAAGAGGGTACAAGTAGTAGGCTATCAGATTGATTGGCTCTGGCTGACCTGAAGCCACATGGGAGGACATGTCTGGCTGGACCCTGGGACCATGCTAAGTGCCTCGTTTCAGGAAGGCATTATTAGTAGGAGACTACAGCTGGGGTGAACTGTGGGAAAGAACTAAAAATGTGCACTTGGGGCCAATTCCCCTGTGAGTGAAGGCTAGAGAAAGATTCTGAAGATAACTGTCATGCAAGATGAAGAAATTCAAGAAATGTTTCCATGTCCTTAGTGGAAAGCAAATTTATTTCATTGGTCCAGATAAGGGAATGGACAAAGGGGATAAACATTTAATCTACCAAAAGAGTCTGTTTTGGTCTGCACCTAACTTATATATAACATTTAATTCTATCAATATGACTGTATAATAGGCATTAACTCCATTTTATAGATGTGAAAGTGGAGGCTTATAGAGGTTATGTAGTGTGCCTTTCACTGAGACTTGAATCCAAGTCTTTCTAACCCAAGAGCTTTGGTCTTTTACCACTACACTGTGCTGTTTTCAAGTTGCCAAATAAGTATGTCTGATCTTCTCAAAAGAGAAGCTCATTTGCCCATTTTTCAGCTTATTTCCTAAGTGAGAAACAAAGGGGCACCTGCAAAAGTATTTATTTCCATATATGAAAATTGCACTTTGCATGCAATTCTCTACTTTACATGTGTACTGGGGTAGGATTACATTTTTACTGATACACCCTGGCTTTGGTAGGCTGCTAACAGTGTGCCCTTTATGTAGAATACTCATGGGAGGAGAGTCCTAACTTCTGGTTCCTAACCAGAAATAAGCCATGTCAATGAGAAGTTGCAATGATCATGAACTCCTAACAAAATATTATAGAAATGATCAATATTTTGTCCCTGTTTGCCAAGCAGACTGTTGCATGTTTTAGTGACCAACTAAGAAAACTCAGAAAAAGGACTTTCAAGTACACAGCCAGTCATCACAGGTCTATTTCATAATGAAGAGTAGTGGAACATTATAAAATTTTTTAGATAGGATTTAGAGGCACGGCAAAACACCAAGTAGAACAATCTCTTATTAGTGACTGAGGCTGACAACATTAACCCACAGCTAAGAATCAATTTTGTACACACATTTAACACATTGATTTCTTAAAATAAACAAAAGATTGAACCAATATATTTAAGAACATTTAAACACTTCTGCTCTTTGAAAGACACTGTTAAGAGAATAAAACAGCAAGCCACAAAATGGGGGAAAAAAATTTTGCAAAACACATATAAAGAACAGAAATTGGCCAGGCATGGTGGCTTATGCCTGTAATCTCAGCACTTTGGGAGGCTGAGGTGGGCGTTCACTTGAGGTCAGGAGTTTGCGACCAGCCTGGCCAACATGGTGAAACCTGTCTCTACTAAAAATACAAAAATTAGCTGGGCGTGGTGGTGTGCACCTGTAATTCCAGCTACTTGGGAGGCTAAGGTACTAGAATTGCTTGAACCGGGTAGGCAGAGGTTTTAGTGAGCCGAGATTACACCACTGCACGCCAGCCTGGGATATGGAATTGATACTCTGTCTCAAAAAAAAAAAAAAAAAAAAGAACAGAAATATAAAATATACAAAGAATGCTTAAAAGTCAACAATGAGAAAACAATTAAAAAATGGTGGTGTGTGCCCGCAGTTTCAGTTACTCAGCATGCTGAGGCACTAGAATCGCTTGCGCCCAGGAATTGAAATCCAGCTGTGGCAACATAGCAAGACCAGCCTTAAAAAAAAAAAAGGCAAAAGAGAGTTAAGTTAAACAGATACCCCATCAAAGAAAAAGAAAAAACAGATGGCAAATATCCATACGAAAAGATGCTCAATATCATAACAGGGAACTGCAAACTAAAACAACGAGATACCACTACATGCCAATTAGAATGGTGAGAATCTAAAACACTGACACCACCAAATGTTGGTGAGGATGTAAGACAACAGAAACTGTTGTACTGCTGTCTGGAATATAAAATGTTACAGCCATTTTGGAAAGTAGTTTGGCAATTTCTCATAAAACTAAATATATTCTATACAATGTAGCAAATGTGCTCTATGGTATTTACCCAAATAAGCTGAACATTATGTCTACATAAAAACCTGCACAGGGGTCAGGCACAGTGGCTCACGCCTGTGATCCCAGTACTTTGGGAGGCTGAGGTGGGCAGATCACCTGAGGGTGGGAGTTTGGGACAGCCTGGCCAACATGGTGAAATCCCGTCTCTACTAAAAACACAAAATTTAGCTGGTCATAGTGGTGGGTACCTGTAATCCCAGCTACTTGGGAGGCTGAGGCACAAGAATCGCTTGAATCTGGGAGGTGGAGGTTGTACTGAGCCAAGTTCACACCACTGCACTCCAACTTGGGTGACAGAGTGAGACTCCGTCTCAAAAAAAAAAAAGAAAAAACAAAAACCTGCACACGAAAGCTTAGAGCAGCTTTACTTGTAACTGTAAAAACTTGGAAGCAACCAAGAGGTCTTTCAGCAGGTGAATGGATAAACAAACAGTGGTACATCCATACAATGGAATACTAAGGAGCTATCAAGCCACAAAAAGACATAGAAGAAACTTAATTGCATATTGCTAAATGAAAGAAGCCAGTCTGAAAATGATACATATGATTGCAAGCATATGACATTTTAGAGAAGACAAAACTATGGAGACAGTAAAATGATCAGTGGAGATGTACAAAGAAGAGCAGGTACTAGTCCTACAGAAACTACTCCAAAAAAATTGAGGAGGAGGGACTCCTCCCCAACTCATTCTATGAGGCCAGCATCACCTTGTTACTGAAACCTGGCAGAGACACAATGAAAAAGAAAACTTCAGATCAATATTCTTGATTAACATCGATGCAAAAATCCTCAACAAAATACTTGCAAACTGAATCCAACAACACATTAAAAGTTAATCCACCATGACCAAGTACACTTTATATGGGATGCAAGGTTGGTTCAACATATGCAAATCAATAAATGTGATTCATCACATAAACAGAACTAAAGACAAAAACTATATGATTATCTTAATAGATGTAGAAAAGGTTTTCAATAAAATTCAACACCTCTTCATGTTAAAAGCTCTCAACAAACTAGGCATTGCAGGAACATATCTCAAAATCATAAGAAGCATCCAAGACAAACCCATGGCCAACATTATACTGAATGGACAAAAGCTCAATGCATTTCCCTTGAAAACTGGCAAAAGAGGAGGATACTATCTCTCACTACTCCTATTTAACATATACTGGAAGTCCTAGTCAGAGCAGTCAGGCAAGAGCAAGAAAGAAAGGACATCCAAACAGGAAGAGAGGAAGTCAAACTATCTGTTTGGAGATGACATGATTCTGTATCTAGAAACCCCACAGTCTCTGCCCAAAGGCTCCTTTAGCTGATAACTTCAGCAAAGTTTCAGGACATAAAATCAATGTACAAAAATTACTAGCATTCCTATATACCACCAATAGCCAAACTGAGAGCCAAATCAGGCAATCCCATTCACAACTGTCACAAAAAGAATAAAATACCTGGGAAATACAGCTAATCAGGGAGGGGAAAGATTTCTACAATGAGAATTATAAAACCCTGCTTAAAGAAATCAGAGAAGACACAAATGAGTGGAAAAACATTCCATGCTCATGGATAGCAAGAATCAGTATCATTAAAATGGCCATATTTCCCAAAGCAATTTACAGATTCAATGCTATTCCTATCAAACTACCAATGACACTCTTCACAGAACTAGACAAAACTATTTTAAAATTCATATGGAACAAAAAAAGGGCCTGAATAGCCAAGGCAATCCGAAGCCAAAAGAACAAAGCTGGAGGCATCATATTAACCCACTTCAAACTATACTACAAGAACTAAAACAGCATGACACTGGTATAAAAATAGGCACATAGACCAATGGAACAGAATAAAGAGCCCAGAAATAAGGCCACTCACCTATAACCATCTGATCTTCGACACAGCTGATAAAAACAAGCAATAGGAAAAGACTCACTATTCAATAAATGGTGCTAAAATAATTAGCCAGCCATATGCTGAAAATTGAAGCTGGACCCCTCCCTTATACCATATATAAAAATCAATTTAAGACAGATTAAAGACTTAAATGTAAAACCTAAAACTATAAAAACCCTGGAAGACAAGCTGGGCAATACCATCCTGGATACACGAATGGGCAAACATTTCATGACAAAGACACCAAGCAATCACAACAAAAGCAAAAATTAACTGACAGATGAGATCTAATTAAATTTAAGAGCTTCTGCACAGCAAAAAAAAAAAAAAAAAAACCAAAACCAAAAACAAAAAAAAACAAAACAAAAAAACACAAAAACAAAAAACCAAAACAAAAAACAACAACAGCAACAAAAAACTATCATCAGAGTAAACAGCCTACAGAATAGGAGAAAATATCTGCAAACTATACATCTGACAAAGGTCTAACATCCAGCATCTATGAGGAACTTAAAACAAATTTACAAGAAAAAATAAACCAAACAATTCCATTAAAAAGTGAGCAAAGGACATTAACAGACACTTCTCAAAAAAAGACATACATGCCACCCAACAAGCACATTAAAAAAAAAAGCTCAATATTACTGATCATTAGAGAAATGCAAATCAAAATCACAAGGAGATATCATCTCATACCAGTCAGAATAGCCATTATTTAAACGTCAAAAAATAATAGATGCTGGTGAGGTTGTAGACAAAAGGGAACATTTATACACTGTTGGTGGGAGTGTAAATTAGTTCAACAATTGTGGAAAGCAGTATGGCGATTCCTCAAAGAGGTAAAAGCAAAACTACCATTGATCCCAGCAATCCCATTGCTTGGTATATACCCCAAAGAACATGAATTATTCTACCATAAAGACACATGCACACAAATGTTCTCTATAGCACTATTCACAATAGCAAACACATGGAATCAACCTATATACCCATCAATGACAGACTGGATAAAGAAAATGTGGTGCATACACACCATGGAATACTATGCAACCATAAAAAAAATGAGATCATGTCTTTTGCAAGAACATGGACAGAGGTGGAGGCTATTATCCTTAACAAACTAACACAGGAAAAGAAAACCAAATATTGCATGTCTTCACTTACATGTGAGAACTAAATAAGAACCTATGAACACAAAGGGAAAAACAACTTGGGGCGGTGGATAGAGGGTGGGAGGAGAGAGAGGAGCAGAAAAGATAACTATTAGGTAGTGGGCTTAATACTCGGGTGATGAAATAATCTGTATAACAAATTCCCATGACACAAGTTTACCTATGTAATAAACTTTTACATGTACCTCCAAACCTAAAATAAAAGTTAAAAAAAAATCAGTGGTTGCTAAGAATGAATCCTAAGGTAAACTATGAACTTTAGTTAATAATAGTTAATGTTGGCTCATGAAATGTAATAAAAAGTACCACACAAACGCAAGAGTTAATAATACGGAAAACTGTATGTAGGGGGTAAAAAGGTGTATTTAAACTCTGTACTTTCTGTTCAGTATTTCTGCAAACATAAAACTACCATTAAAAATATTAATTTGTAAAACAAAAGAATGACCCAATACGTTTAAGAGCATTTCGAGTTTGTTTCTTATTTTGATTAAAACTGCTATACTTACTTCCCCATACCTACTGCCTCTGCTTTTCGGTTAATAATTTTTATTAAAATATTATTTTTCATCCAGGGTGTCTTCCAGAATAATTCCTTGTTGCATACAGAGGTATATTATTCTTTGTAAGAAGTAGGAAAACATTTATTTATTAATCCAATCAAAAATGATGAATGCTAAACTAAAATTCCCAACCAAAATTCCAAAGATGAGCAAAACAAATGCCTGTGGAAATAAGAAAAAAGATAAACAATACAATTAGAGTATTTGTTAAACTTCTATACTCCACAATAATGTATTTTATATTTTGTAATATATTGACTTTCTTGATGTAGGTAAAATAATATAAACTGACAAACTATTTCTTAAAAATAGAAGTCTTAAAGAAGGAAACAAAAACAACCTACCCCAAACTTTTTCCATGAGAGAAAATCTTCTCTGCTAAGTTTAAGATAAAATAGTCCTGGGAATATAAAAATCAAACATGTTGATGTACTGGCACCTTTAAATTGGAGAGAGAAAAAAGAGAGGATACTGTTGGATTCAGGTATGAGGCTGGGTAACAATTTTATTATGTGAACTTTTTGAAACAGAAAACTTACCAACTACACCAAATATATTTCTAATGTCAGGAACATATATTGCAAACAAAACAATGATAATATTGAGTGCCAGAGTGATCAAAAAATGGCGAATCCATGAGAATGGAAAATTGGAGAAAAACATCATCATTACAGCTTTTCTGGCCTGTATTACAGAAAAAGAAACATTTAGCAAAGAGGAAGCGTCAAAATCAAAATATTTGCTGAGAGAAACATATACAATAACCATAATATTTTTGCTTTCTACATCATTTAGATTCCAAAAATGCAGCATAAACTATTATTATAAAGTGTATACACACAAAAACTGTTTATACACTAAACCTTTCCATGTAAGCTTCATAAAATTATTTAGCTTTAATTCTAGAAAAAAATTTCACATGCAATTTTTTTAGGTTGCTTAATTTTTTAAATTACCAGCAATAAAAATACAAAGAATCATTTTCATTAAATTCAACAGATAAAAAAATAATTTATAATAGAAAAAGAAATCATGGCATGGGAAAGAAACATCACTTACTATTTTATTTTATATATGTTTCACAGCCTGTAAATATGAAAAAATAGTTCATTACACTTCCCATTGCTAAGGGGAGAGCAGGTGGTCACATCCCACAAAAATTTATCCAGTCCCTGCTGTAATCTTGGCACTGCAGCCCACACAGGGAGGAGGCTTGAAGCCCCAGTTCTTACAAAACGGAGTGTTAGAGAAAATCAATACAGATGCATTTATACCCAAAGCCTTTGCTCTCATTTTCTCAGAAATCTGTTCTGCCCCTTAAATTACAATTCTAGAGGAAATAAAATATTTTGACCAAGATTGAACTAGAATGCCTATGTGAAAATAAATTTACAATAAACCAGAAGGAGCTTATTTTTGCTGACTTGACTTTTCCTCTTTATACATTTTTTTTTTGAAAACAGAATTAAAGGGGGGTGAAACAGAATTAAAGGGGGGAAATGCCGAAAACTTTAAAAGAACTATAGTTTCTAAATTGGAAACAATGCTGTGGGAGAATGTAAATCTAAACTAAATCTAAAAAAGCACAATTAGCTCAGTGGCTCACTATTATTTTTACACTTTCATGGGGCCATAAGCAAGTATGAAATCTTAGATCAATTACTTGACAAGTGAATAAGATATACAAGAGTAGATGTGACTCAAACATTCTATTCTGCAAGAATTAGTGTTCCCCTATTAGGAAGCAGCTATACTAAGCAACAACAAAAAAAACCATTTAAGAGTACTTACAGGGAAGTGGATTAGAGGGACTGTCAAAAGCACAGCAAATAGTATGCATAACTTCACAGTCATAACAACAACATCATGTGGTAAGTATTTACTATAACCTTTTAGTAATTCTGACTCTACTTTGTCTGTAAATAAAATAAGAAGAAGAAGGATCACATTATAAAGTACTAAGACGTCAATAGCAACAAAATTGTTTTCCTTTGCACTAATGGATGATAACAGATTTTAGATTCCCATTACTAAATCCTGGCCTTTCCCCTATCCTATGAAACACAGGATATATTTCAAATATTTTCTTGAAATCTACCACCTTTTTTCTTTTAATAAAAACCAGAATAAGCAGAACTTCTAAAATTATAATATGACAACAAATATATATATTAAAATATTTCTTTAGATCTTTTCCATAAATCTAAGAGTTTGAACATATCTGCTATTTGTTCATAAAGTGCTTTCACATGTGTTGTTGAATTTGATCCCTATGATAACAACATTAATATGTAGGTAGGTCCAAAAGTGTTAAATTATTTGCCTAAGATCACGTAACACATAGGGGCAGAGCCATGCATCTACTACTTTTTGGTGCTAAAGCCAGTATCTTTACCTCAATACCACAATGTTTTCTAGAATCTCACAGAGTTTGGTGCATGTTACATTTTATCTGTGGATTCATGTTTTATAACAAAAAGAGGTGTTAGGAAAATGTCTTACTTAGTAGGCCAGTGTGTGGTGGTCAGCCATAGGATTTATACATGCTGTCCAAGCTTTGCTCCACAGCATTTTTCTATTTTCACAACATCTCCCTCACCTCAACCCAGACAAGGGATAAGAAGAGTGAGGGGGCTCAGAAACACTGCATATCAGTGTTTTGTGGGAAAATATCAGTTTGTATTTAAAGTAGAATGGTGCTTTTTGCTTTGAGAGTATATGTTTTAGAAAGGTTACTTTGTGGGTAACAAAAACAAAAGAAAATATAACTGTTCTCAGGGAACTTAAGCGATGACATGAATACACACAAATATGATAGAAAGTGTATACACACATATAAGTAGCAAGAGAGTTCTAAACAAGAGCTATGGAGATTCTAAACTGTGATGACACAGAACAATGTTCAAATCCCACTAGTTAATAGCAACTTAACTTCTCTGAGTCTCTCAGTTCCTACATCTTTAAAATGGAGACGGTAATATACTGAACTATAGAGTTACTATGAACTCCAGAGTTACTATAGAGTTACATATTACATGAGCCAATGCATGTGCACTGATGTTCAAAGACGTGGGGGAAGAGATTCTCTGGAAGCAAGAAGCAGCACAAACAAAAGCAAAGGGAATGTGCATCTGAGAAGATAAGTGGTCTAGTAAGTACTA
Organism: Cheracebus regulus; assembly: GCA_963574635.1. Lineage (NCBI taxonomy): Eukaryota > Metazoa > Chordata > Mammalia > Primates > Pitheciidae > Cheracebus > Cheracebus regulus. Next base: position 24,839 of record CAUYQU010088857.1, on the reverse strand, counting down.
CAGTGGATGTGGGTTACAGGGCTGGAAATGCATCTCAGACCTAATAATACAGCTCTGCATGAGGTGTAGACTCAATCCGGTAGGCCACAGAAATGCAATAATGACTTATAAAGAACAGGGTATTATGATCAGAGCTAAGCAGGAGTACGGACTGGAAGAAAAAGAGACCCCAAACAGGCCTAACAGCTACTGTTACAATCACTAAGAGGTAAAGAGAATCTGAACTAGACTAGTGATAATGGAAACAAGAGAGAAATGAATTGTCTAAAGTATCAAAGACATACTTTACACAATGTGGGATTTGGACTAAGTAGGAGACTAAGAAGAGCCAGGAAATCTGGATTCTATTTCCCAATCTGTGAGATCCTTGTGAGTCTTTGGAGAAATATGGTAAACTATTTTATTTCCATTTTCTGAATCATAAAATGAGCTATTAACACTTCTGGCTTAACAACCTTGTAGACTTTTTAAATGGCCTGGTTATTATGCAACATTTGGGCACTGGCCTCCTCACCAGAGGAACCCTTTTCTCTTCCTTTCACATCTGTAATCACAGCAAGTATCACCAATCTAGGTACATACCTATAGGTCCCTTTTATCTGACAAAATTTAGAAAATAACTAAGCTTTGGGAGCTCTGGATAAAAGGATCCAAAGCGGCTCTTGAATCTTGAATAACTAGATTTATTACAAATTCAAAATAGATGTCACATGTCTACTTTCCACTTTCCCAGGATGAAAACTCTTCTTCTGAGCCAGTCACTCTGTGTTCTTAACTGAGCCATAACATATGTGAAGGATAGAGTACTGCATGCTTCCCTGGATTCAGACAAATCTCTACAAATCTCAGAAAGGACCTAATGGTGATCTCTGCAAGTTATATATGCCATTGAAGTCAGGAGGCTGTCTTGTTTAATACGCATTGTCAAACACGGTATTAAGTTTACAAAGATTATCACAAAGTAGCAGAAAGAACACTGGATTAGTATTCAGGAAACCTGCCTTTAATTCTGTGACAGGTCACTTCGCCTCTCTGGGCTTTAGTTGCTCATCTATAAAATGAATTGAAAGCCTTAAGTTGAGGCTAGCGCTTAATAAGACCTCAGGTTCAATCAGCAATTTCTTCCTATGACACAAAGCTCCTGTTATCCTGATAGAAAGATATGATCAAAGGCTTTTCTTTGTATCAAGAGCAAATCATTATCTGCCTCTTCCGTCTTTGGAGAAAAACACACTTTTGTATCATTTATTCTATCTATCTATCTATCTATCTATCTATCTATCCATTTGCCTCCTCCATGTTTGGAGAAAACCTCACTTTTGTATCATTTATTCTATCTATCTATCTATCTATCATCTATCTATCTATCTATCATCTAATTCATCAATCCATCCATCCATCATCCATCCATCCATCCATCATCCATCCATCCATCCATCCATCCATCCATCCATCCATTTGCCTGTCTGCCTGCCAGCCTGCCTGCATGCCTGCCTACCTACCTACCTATCAATCAATCATATACCTACCTACCATGTGATTTTTCTTAGATGCACAGTTCTCCATTATACAAAATTTGCATACTCTGAAGAATCTGAATTGGTGAAGAAGGGATTACATCAGAGACAACATAATGGTTTTACCTGGTAACTAGGCAAATCCCTGTTTAGGAAACATGCTATCTACATGATGAAAACCTTTAGCCTTTGTGTTCAAGCAATAATGTTAGATAGATAGATTTTACATAGATACATACATAGATGGACGCCTAGAGCTTAAATGAGTCACCTTTTTCTAAAAGTTCACCTTAACAGAAACTTGGAATAAAGGAAATCTGGCTTCTATGGCATAATTTCTGAGAAGACAGCACAGTAATAAAGGCATTGGCTTTGGAGAGAGACAAAACTGGATTCAAATCCCAATTCTATTATTAATTGGCTTCAGTATCTAGTGTAATTACTCAAGTTAAATGAACCTACACTGAGCTTGCAGAGTTGTTATAAGGATTAAGTTAGGTAGTATATATAAAATACCTAACACTTTCTTAAATGTTAGCTCAACAAATGTAGTAGCTTCCATCCCTCCTCCACATCCCTTTTCAATCTAAAACAGCTACAATTTAATACAGCTTCTAAGCACCTAATGGTGATTCACGTAACTATTTCTCAGTCAGCCTGGATATTGGCAAGCCATCTGAGTTTTCTTCCAGATAGTTCTATTTATCTATAGGGAGAAGAAGGAGATCAATGTTCTTGGACTTTTTCTCATTGCTGAAGATCCGTAAATATAACAGTGTTTGTGCCAGGTCACAATTTTAATAAAAAGAAATACGTAGCTATTTGAATCCCAAGAGACCCTGTTATAGTATCTTACTGACACAGAAAAGTCTTATTCAGTTCAAGTCTATAAAAACTAACAAACCGAATATCCAAAAATAAAGTTTATATATTTAAGTAATTTTGTTTAATTAATGATGATCAGAAAACCTTGACAATCTGTTTTAACTTTTTTTGTAGTGTCTCTAGCAAGGCACCATGCTTATATTGGAAATAATGCTTTCCCTGATGGTGTACATGGAACTTTACTTTTTCTTGAGGTTCTTATCAGAAGAGGAAAAAGAAAATCAACATACAAAGTAGATAAGTTTTGCAAAAGAATTAAAATACAATTTTATTTTTGTTGCATAAATTTGAAAGAACCTGTAAAAAAAAAATTAAGGAGAAAGGTCATGGTGCATCATAGAATGCACATCTGCTGAATCCTGTAATAATTAGGTCTGAAGGCAGAGACGTCTGACATCTAAGTATACGGCTATAGTCCAGTGTAAAACCCTTTCCTTTCTCAACTTGCTCTTTTGCAATTAAAATGACTGACCCACCAAACCCCTAAATTTCTGAATTAAACTAATATACTGAATTCAAAATTTAAGAAAAACAAAATCATTAAAATTGTACATTTTTTCTTATAGGAAGAATCAATACCCCTAAGCTTGAAGTTTTCCTTAAGTGGTTAAGAAAATTTTCATAAGAAATTATTCATCTTAAACCTGAACTATCTTCCTAAAAGAAAGATAATCCAATTCTTTAGGTCTCAAGAGGCACCACAGCACTGCATTGTAATTTGGCGACCTGAAAAAATTAACTTAGTAATAAAAGGCATAAATAAAGTCTATACATTGGTGTGAGGCCATCTATATAACTATTATTTTGTCATCTATAATTTAAAAATATACTTACCATAAAAAGTGAGGTACCCAAAGAGTGCAGATATAAAATAAATGAGAAAACTTAAAGCAATTGCTGTATTGGTAACATTCTGCATTCTTTTCTTTGAAGGACTAAAAGACAAAATGGCAAAGGTAGAATATGTGATGTGAATTATATCTAAAGAAGCAAGCTAGTCAAGAGAATTCCTAATCTCCCAAGCTAGTCAAGAGAATTCCTCAATCATTCAAGCCCACTTCATCAGGAAGTATATACTAGAATTCATCATCTGAAATTAGTACACAAAGATTATTCTTCCTCTTCTCCTCATTCTCCTCCTTCTTCTTCTTGAGACAGTCTCGCTCTGTCACCCAGGCTGTAGTGCAATGGCATGATCTTGGCTCACTGTGTATTCCACCTCCCAGTTCAAGCTATTCTCCTGCCTCAGCCTCACGAGTAGCTGGGATTACAGGCACCCGACACCACACCCGGCTAATTTTTTTGTATTTTTTAGTAAAGATGGGGCTTTACCATGTTAGCCAGGCTGGTCTTGAACTCCTGACCTCAGGTGATCCACCCATCTCGGCCTCTCAGTGTTGGGATTACAGGCATGAGCCACCATGCCCGGCTTCAAAGATTATATTTCTAGGAAACATTCTCAGCCAGGACAGAACTAACTTTTGGTTGTTTTGTTTTAAACTAACACTTAGAATCCACTGATGAGAGAAAAGGATTAATAAAAGAGAATGTCATTCAATCTGAAAGCCCTAGAGGTAAAAAGATACACAATATATTTAAAACATTCCAGGACTCTACAGTACCTTTGAAGTTCACAGTATATGGGTAATACTGAGGTATGGCAGAGAAATGAAAAAGCCATGGTTGGTAGGGCATAAGCACTCTGAAAAAAAATTTCAAAAAGACAAAATTATTAAACGCTACTCTACTGAAACCATTATTTCACTTGACAACAAACTCAGTTCTTTAAAAAATCAATTTGATTAAATTTATTTCATCTTTCATGAGTCATCTCTTTTTAAAATAAGAATTTCTGAAAGAGAAAAACACTTATGATCATCAACAAATATTTCATTTGATAGTTGGCTTGCCTGTCCCAGCCAGAATATTTTTTGTCTTCCTTCCCATACCATGTTGCTTTTACTACAATCACTACTTCTACATTATCTGGATAAGATTTTTTAAATTACATAAGATAAATAATATTTAAATAAGATAAAAACAAAATTTTAGAAATGTTCTTTTTTTATTCTCAGTCTTTTAAATGTATGCAGAATTTAAATATATCTTATTACCCTAAGCAGCACTAATAGTTAATGCTCTTGAACCTGCTTTCATAAACACAATCCAAGGGAATACTGAAAATATTAATCACATTTTAATACTGCCAGCATCTCTGAGTAGGATCTCTTTCAGTGGGAATGAATATCATTTATTCTAGACCTACAAATGCTTAAGAGATCCAATGTAATATACAAGTATAAAGTTTTTTGTTTTTATTATTAGAATACTTAAGAGTCAGAGTAAAGCAAAAAAAGTTACCATTTAAGTGAAAAATATCATCTTTACCAAACATGATGGTGATGTATTTTCTCCTTTCTGCTCTAAAAAAAAATTCCACTTAACTTCTAGGCTCTTAAACAAAAGAAATTCCAGAAATGAAGACCTGTCTTGTGACATAATGTCCAGAGTCTTCAAATATCTGAGGGAGGTTAGGAGAAAGGAAGCTGTAGTGTTTCCTGAGGCTGGATTAGGGGAATAAGAATTTAATTCACAAATTCTCTATTTCATATATTGTCAATTTCCTGGCTTGTCAATTATCCTACCTAGATCTTTAAGGCACCTGGAGGTCTTTACCATGTAAAAAATGTGGTATCTCCCTTCTGGGACCAGACAGATATTTCTCATTTAAAAACTAGAGATAAAAAGGAAAATTCCACATGGAGGAGTAACCACACTTACATTCTACACTAACAGAGTTGTACATGAGCAGAGGGGATTCTATCATCTGGGACCTAGGCTAAATAGCATTTCAGCAGAGTCAGAAAGTATAGATGAAAAAAACCCGCAGCAACAGGGAAGACTTTGAGCTCTTCTAGAAGGGTAAAGCAGAGACCATCCAGGTCACAGTTCTTGTCTCCTCTGCTGATGCTCAGGTACTCTTACAGGCATTTCCAGTATCCTATGGCTCATAGAGAAGGCAAAAAGATTTGGTCTTCTAGTCTCTACTCCTGGCATCATAAATTTCAACTTTGGAATGTTGGCTAGAAGATATATTGGCAGTGCTCAATCACCAGTCCAATGATGAGGCTGTTTAGCTACAGACCAAGGTTCTACTCACAGGGAGAGAGTTTTGGATATAATTGGCTATTTAGCTTTACAAGTCCAGAGGGCAACAGGAAGTCTGTATCCACAGAGGACCTTATTGGCCAGACCAGACATTCGGTAAATCTGTTCTTTTAGGCAGAGGCCCATTTAAAACAGGCTACATTTAAAGGCATGCCAGGAAAAAAAAAAGGTGGCTGTTTCATAATGGGCCACCCTGTGTTAAATAATAGTATTCTTCTGGTAGGCAATCCTATACTTAGCACTTTCATGAAAATTAATTAGTTACAGGTACAAAGACCTAAGAGACCCCGTTACACAAACCTCTTAAAACTTGAAATGTGAAAAATCAACTAAAAGTATCTGTTAATAACTTACACACCTCTTTGGAGAAATGAAAGAGCTTTGGTTTACAATCATCTGTAGCATTTGAAATCTGTTTAAGAGTATTGAGGGGAAAAAGAGAAACCAACAGCCATTAAATTTCGAATATATCAATAAAAATGATGAATTTATTATTACTAGGCTTTCAAATAAAAATATTTCAAAACAAAGTTCTAAAATGCAATATAGCCATTACTTTTTCATTAATCTGAAAAGAATCATTAGTCTTTCTTTTTAGTTTGAAATAAAAAGGAAGAAACTGAAAAGAAAATATAAGCTATTACCTGGAAGCATTTCTCTATATAATTTAATGTCAGAGGACAAGGGATGGACCATTTTTTAATTATTACCTAAAAAAGTAAACAGAATCAGCACTCAGATCATTTCTTATAAGATTAATAAGAAAATGAATTTAAATAGGTCAGTATCATTTCAATTAATCTAATACCATATCAAATAGGATGCTAACAGAAGATTCCCTGCTTCTATGACTTTTTCTAGTTAGAATGGGGTCAACATTTAACATGATCACCTGTGGTAGGGAGGGGGTTGGGGACCACAGGGTGTTAGAGATCTCCCACATTAAAGACTAAGGGTACTCTGTGTCAACATTCAAAATTCTAACAGCATCAAGGCTTTTTTTTTAAGTGCAACTCAAAATAGGAACACCTTGTTTTCGGTAACAGTCATACAGGAATATGGTTATTTGTGGAGCAGGTATCAGTAGTGACTAGAGAAACATTTAATAGCAGTTTATGGAAAGGCCACAGGAAGAAATAAGTAGAGACACTATATACAGGAGGAGCTCAGGGATTTCTGATGTATGTATTAATGGCTGCCATCCTTACAGATTTGTATTATTTTGGGCGAATGTGGAGAAAGCTGGCTAGAATAAGAGCATATAGCCAGGGAACTCCAGCTAGTAAAAATAAATTTAAACAAAAAACGTTAAAATAAATCGTAGGGGTGCTGTTTCCCAGAATTAATCAATGAAAATGTTTCAGGTTTTTACTCTTAATTGTGGCCATCCTGTTCTTAGACCTATAGTTGTGACTCTGTCAATATGACCATTGTTGCAGTTGTTTCAGGGCACATAATTACTCTGTAAACGTTTGCTCCAGGCTCAGTCCCAGTGCACACAGGGGCAAGAAAAGAATAAAGAATTTGTCCTTTGTAGGACACCAAACATAAACATCATTTCTATTCCTACTTGGTATTTATCTAGTTTTGGATTTTGACTAATTTAATCAAAATTTTATACACTGATAAAATAAATCTAAGGAAAATGTATACTTTTAAGATTAAGTTAATGAGTGAACTAAATAATCACTCTTAAAAAACTCACCAAGAAAAAAATTATATAAACTGGACAAGTTGCTTTGACATTTCTTAAGTTTTCAATATGACATAAAATGAAACGGTTAACTTACCAAAAGGAAGTAACAAAATCAAAAGCAATAATCTCACCATAATTTTCTTGATAGGTAAAAGAAAAAAAAAATCATGAGGATGGGGTAAGGGAGAAGCTAGAGAGGTACGGTTGTTATAAGGTCTCTCTTCAGTCACACTGAAAATGCTCCAAATTCAGTTTCTTTTCTTGTTTTCTTAGACAGGGTCTCACTCTGTCACCCAGCCTGGAGTGCAGTAACACAATCTCGGCTCACTGCAGCCTCCACATACCAGACTCAAACCACCCTTCCACCTCAGCCTCCCACGTAGCTGGGACTACAGGCATGTGGGCATCACATCCAGCTAATTTTTGTGGTTTTTGTAGAGACGAGGTTTCGATATGTTGCCCAGGCTGGTCTTGAACTCCTGGGCTCAAGTGATCTGCCTGCATCACCCTCCCAAAGTGCTGTGATTACAGGCGTGAGCCAATGTGCTGGCCCAAATTCAGTTTCTTATATATTCCCCTTATTAACAGTGGTAGTGTTGGCAGAAATAACCATTTACTGAGCACTTGCTGTGCACCAGGTACCTTGATAAACTCTGTATGTGAGCTACCTCATTTATCAGTTGTTATTTCTTAAGTTTTCAAATCAAAATATTTCAGAGCAATGCTCCAAAATGCAATATAATCATTTTTACTAATTAGAAAAAAATAAGTAGCAGGCTGATTTTATATTAATAGACAATTCAGTTACTACAGCTAATTTCTCTGCAAAGATCTATCCCAACTACAAGCCTGCATGGTGATATGGGGTGGATAGAGATTCTCACAAAGTAGAAGTACAGAACAGGAGTGAAATGAGACCCAACAACAAAGAAGAAAGATTAACAGAAAGTCCTTGCTCAAGTTGGTAAAAAAAAATAAGTCTTGGAGTTAGAAAGACAAAGGGAAAAAGCAGATTAAGTATTAAAAACATTTGTTCACTTGCACAAAAGGCCTCCCTTCTCTCTGCTCTAAGCCTTTTGCTCAAGTTTTAGTTCCTCTAAAACTCTAGCTCTCAGTGAGCCTTCTCTCCTCTCAACTCTTCAGACTCTTATTCTGAAGCAGATATACCAATACTTAATTATATTGCACACATTGTTCTCCATGTTTGAAAGGAAATCAATCTCTTTTTCTCGAGACAGAGTCTCACCCTATCGCCCAGGCTGGAATGCAATGGCGCAATCTCGGCCACCGCAACCTCTGTCTCCCGGGTTCAAGCGATTCTCCTGGCTCAGCCTCCCGATTAGCTGGGATTACAGCACGTGCAACCACTCCTGGCTAAGAAATTAATCTTATCTCCCGTACTAGACTGACAGATCCTTAAGACTAGTGTCCAGGTTAAATTCCCACATCCTGTAATGCCTAATGTAGTGTTGAGTACAAGGAAAGCTTCTGACTAAAATCCATTTAAATAATCCTCTATTTCAGGCCAGCACAGTGGCTCACGCCTATAATCCCAAGCACTTTGGGAAACCAAGGTGAGAAGATCGCTTGAACACAGGAGTTCAAGACTAGCCTGGGTGACATAATGAGACTCTGTCTCTACAAACATATTTTTAAAATTAGCGAGGCGTGGTGGCATGCGGCTATAGTTCTAGCTGCTCAGGAAGCTGAGGCAGGAGAATCACTTAGGTACAGGAGTCTGAGGCTGCAGGGAGCTATGATCATGCCACTGCACTCCAGTCTGGGTGACTGGAGAGAGTGAGACTCTGTCTCTTAAAAAAGTTTAGATTACCAACTTATTAAAATGCTGCTTAGAATACTAATCTGTACTTAAGGTAGAACTTTAAGAAAGAATGGCAATCTGTTTGTGTTCTAAAATGGACCAGAAGGAGTAAATTCACCAAAAAAGATAAATTCATCTTTTTGCTATCATTCTGAGACACTGATAAAATATTTTTAAAATTGTAAAGTTAAATTTTTTTAATGAAAATACAGATTTGGGAGAACAGATAAAATATAGATTTTAATTTATATTATTCAAAGAGTATAAGGAAATAATCATTTCTAAACTGATTTTTTTAAATGTGATATAAATACCATAAATAATTACAAACACATATTGTCAAAAATAATAAATAAAAAATTTGTATTCTTCCAAAATTCTGGGTTAATATATATACATTTCCTTTTCCTAACCACTATATATTCCAAAACCTAACACTCAGAGAATCTAAAATAAATATGGCAGCTGGGCGCAGTGGCTCAGCACTCTGGGAGGCCAAGGTGGGTGGATCACTTGAGGTCAGGAGTTTGAGACCTGCCTGGCCAACATGGTGAAACCAATCTCTACTAAAAATACAAAAACAAACAAAAACATTAGCTGACACCTGTAATCCCTGCTACTTGGGAGGCTGAGTCAGGAGAATTGCTTGAACTGGCGAGGTGGAGGTTGCAGTGAGCTGAGATTGCGCCACTACACTCCAGGCTGGGTGACAAAGTGAAACTCCATTTCAAAAAATAAAATTATAAAAAAATAAAATAAATATGCAATTAAAAAGAGCATTTTTAAAAAAGTGTACAGAGTGTCCTTCATTGCCCTATTGTAGATTAAATTTAAACTGTGCTCACAGGTAAAAATCTGAGCAGATGGTTTATAAGGCATTACAATAAATGTAGAATATGGGTATCATTTCCATATGACTGCTACAGTAGAAATCTGCATTTAATTAAAGAGTATCTACCATGACAGAAACAAAACTACAGTAGACATATCAATACATTTCACCTGCTTTAAGCTATTGGCTATGTAAACCAAATTACTCCTACCTATGCAATAATTGCAGTGCCAATTATATGTGAGAGAAAAATTCAATATGTTGGATGGATTCTCTTTAATATCCATACATTAAATATATGGATGAATATATGGATATATAATGTAATATGTTGAATTCAATGTATGGATTCTCTTTAATATCCATACATTCATTTGCATATGTAGACCACTTCTAACCATGCTTCTCAACAATCAAATTATGATGAAAATATTTATTTTTTTCTCTTCAATATGGAGCCTACAAAGTGTATGTTCAATTCACTTATTTGTAAGATTAAGTCAGACAAGTGGGGAGAGAAGAGGAGGAATGATTTTAATGTTGTTAAATTGAACAAATGATTAAATGCAAACACTGTTAAATGCTTTTAGTTTTAAGAGCATTCAATAGAGGATAAATGCTTACATACACTAAAATCAGGGTCAGTTCCACTTTGTTTAAATAATTTAAAGTTATTTTATCCCTGTGTCTCAGAAGATAGCTTAGCCTAAGTTAAACGCACCGTAGGTTGTTTTGACAGCTTTGAAATCTGGCTCTATAATATGGCTTAACTACTGATGTGCTGTCCTGCTTTCACACATGGCTATTTTCTTTCATGCATTTTCAATAACAAGAAAGAGTTGAATCAAGCCTATGAAAAACCCATTTGGACGTGTGTATTCTTGGAAAGTTAAAAATGCTTAATTCTACTTAAGGTTTGACATTTAGATACTGATTATGGAATAAACTGCTGAACAAAGAAAAAGGACTTAAAAATTTCACACAAAGGTACTATCTTTAGAATGTTAAGATGTTTTAGAAGGATTGGATTAGAAGGAAATAAATTTAAATTCTCTTTTATCTTTATATTAAAGTATTTTAAAATATCAAAGTAAGTTGAATTTACCATCTGACTTTTTATACATTATAATAAAAATGAGCTAATTAAAAAATAAGAAATATAGTGCACATGTGAAGAAAAATATTTATTTGCAGTAGCGTTTTTATGAAAATTTATCTATGCTGAATAGACCAGACAAAACAGGAGAATACGGAAACCCAGTTCTTACTAAATGTACTCAATGTAGTCCTAGAAGCTGTGTTTTTCATTAATGGAACAAAGTTTCCAAATTAAGATGACTAGTATCAGATAGATTTTACAGACTAGAGCCAGACTGAGTCTTCATACAATATTGTATAGAAATAAATTTATACACCTACACAAAGAATTACACTCCATCTAAGATTTTAACAGAATTGGCATGCTCTTCTCGCTAGTTAACCACAAGAAATACTGAATTTGAAATGCTGTTCTAGCTAAGCTAAGCCTCTTCAAAATAGATACAATGAAGGAAATAATTTTATGGAACAAAAGTGCTTTTAATAACACAATGAAATAAAATGAGATACCCTTCCCAACACAAAACAGTTAAAAGTAAAAAAGATATTAACACGAGTCCAATTTTAGTGAGGAGATAAGCAGTGCATTATATTTTAAACTTACCACAAGAGCAAAGAACATCATTAAAGAAAATGATAAACTACTTGTGTAGCCAAGGAAGCCTGTAAAATAACAGTAAAATAAAAAGCAATTTATAAGGAAAGTGATCCTAACGTACAACTAAAGCTATACATCTTGGGCATGTTTCCTATTACAGTGCTTGGTATCTGGGGCTTAGGGCTCAGAATAACAACATTCCAACTATCTGTCACAGATCATTTATGCAGCTCTGTACAGCAGAATTGGAACTGGCTTACCACTAATGGTACACTGTAAGGAAAGGCTGCTCTTTAATGTTCTGCTGTAAAGATTTTATTTTAGTGGGGCAGACAAAATACTACTGCAAACCAAGTAATAGGTTAACTAGGCAGGGCTGAAGGCTGAACAACACAAAATAAGGCCAAGTTTAAAATTATTCATAACCACCATCCTTCTGCTAAAAATGTGGCACTGTGAAATTTTAAAGTCCCTTAATATTTCTCTCTTTCCTTCCCTCTCCCTTCTTTCCTTTTTCTAAACAAATCATGTGCTCTTTTATAAAGACTTACCTATTTTGGGAAGAAGTGCAAGAGGAAACACAATGCCAACACATATGATTATTAGTAGTGTTTGTCCATCAAGATACCAATATCTATTAGAAAAAAAGTTCTATTTTAGGCATGGGACTTCAGTGTTTGTACACAAACACACACACACACACACACACACACACACACACACACACACACACTCTAATAGCCACTACAACCAGCCATTAGGAAAAGTCCACTTCCTTTCATTAAAATGTTCTTGTGGGATCCTATTATTCTTATTAATGAATTTACATTTAGAAATGTATGAAAACAAAGAGATGCCATTTCCAACTACCAACTTAATAAATATTTAAAAATAAAATAATAGTCAACATTTGTGAGGAGTGATGAGGTATGCAAAAAGCTGGTGAAAATGCAAACTATATAAATTACCTATCTGGAAAGCAATTTGGCAATAGATATAAAGCATTTTCAAACAATTATATACTTTAACACTTATAAAAGTTTATTAAAAATAATAATAAAGGGTTTTAAAATTTTTATTTTAAGTTCCAGGGTACATGTGCAGAACGTACAGGTTGTTATGTAGGTAGGTATACATGTGCCATGTTGGTTTGCCGCACCTATCAACTCGTGATCTAGGTTTTAAGCCCCACATGTATTAGGTATTTGTCCTAACGCTCTCCTTCCCCTTGCCCCCCATCCCCCACCAGGCCCTGGTGTGTGATGTTCCCCTCCCACTGTCCATGTGTTTTCATTGTTCAACTCCCACTTACAAGTGAGAACATACGGTGTTTGGTTTTCTGTTCTTGAAGAACAAAGATTTTTATAAAAAGTTGTTTACTGAAAACACTTAAAATAATAAAAATTAAAAACAAACATTCAAGACCATGATAATGTTGAAATAACAACACACTGATATGTGTGTGTATAGCATGATAATTTTAAGGAAAAACACAGATGCATTAAAAATGGAAAGGAACTAAAATATATTGATAGTCATTATCTCTGGGTGGTAAAATAACAGGTCATTTTTCTTCTTCATAGTTTTCTATTTACATTTTCCCAAATTTCAGGAAAGAGCATGAATTACCAATTATAAAAATTAAAATTTTCATATAAAGGCATTAGAATACAGAACGAGAAAAATGTAGGCTAACAGTGATTCTGTATTTGTTCATTCGAAAAAACAAAACTGGATACACATATAAAGCCAGAAGGATATATTTAAAGTACCAAAAAGTAGATATTTTTATAGATAGCAATATAAGCAATTTTTGTTTTCTCTTTGTTTGCATATATATGGTTTCAATTTTTCAATGTGAGATAAATATGGAGACATTTTCGAAAGTTTAATTCCCCAAGACCTTAATAGATTTGTATGTAAAAGAGAAACAATTCATGAAAGAAATACAACTAGTAAATACACATGAAGAAAATTCAATCACCAGTGCTAATTTAAATAAATGAGATTGTTGTAATTAATCTAGCAAAATTAGCAAACAAAAATATTCAAGGATGTGACACAACGGGACTTTATATATTGCTAGTGATCTTGCCAATTAGTACTATCTCTTGAAACAATGATTGTAAGTAGCAAGAGCAATAAAAATGTAGTGGCAATCTGCTCTAAAAAAAAACAGAAAATTCTATGTACATGAAGCTGCTGGATACATTACTATAATATTAAGAAGCTAGAGGAAAACTCTACATATTCTATATACCCAACATTTGAAAACATTTAAAACAGCATACTCAATGGAATGTTACATGGCTTTAAGAAAAAACACAATAGAATAAAATGGAAAATGATGACATAAATGTGATTATTAACTATATTTTTGAAAGCTTTTTGGAAAAATTCAAAAGAATTAAAAGGAAAGTGACTAGGTTAGAGATGTTATGTATGATTTTTCTTTGCTTTCTTTTCTAAATTTTCTTTAAGGTAGCTGTCAGATTTTTACATTGAAGTGTAAAAATACATACATACACATGCACAATAGCAACAAAGTAAAACTTATGCAAAAATGGGAGCTTGGGGCATCAAAGACCAACAAGGACTTTTTCAAACTGTGTGGTAGATAATCTCAAAATTCCCACTTTGCAATAATGCATCCTTTTTCATTCTCTACCAGATAGCCAGTCTCCCACTGCCATGTTAAATTAAGCAAAGGTCTTCCTTTATATGGATTTCAATCCATGGCCTCTAACATAAACTTTATGATTCACTGAAGTTCTTTTACATCCTAGTTTATGAGGAAGTACTTGACATTGTATCCTTAATTGTTACTATTGGGTACTGGCAACTTTCTCTTTAACAGAACAAGAGAAGGAGCAGCAGCAGAAACAGCACCATGACGACACTTTTCCCATCCCCACCCTAATTTGTGTCATTAGGAAATGAATATGCTAGAAGCTATAACCTATGCATAAGTATTTGTAGCTTTAGTGGGAAGCTTTGCTCTCTGCATTTGCATATGCTCCTCAATTCCTAGTATGTAGGAAGTACTAAAAGAGTACACATATTAATAATACAAAAATGATACTCAACATGTTTATCTTCTAGTCACTCTTAAGAATCGAAACAGGAACTTCAAAAGATCTTTCATTGAGGAACACCTGGCAACCAAATTTCTGAAGCTGGCAAAAGGCCTAGGGCTCTATGTCTGAAACGTCTTCCCTTCTGGGACCCAATATTAGACCCAGACAGTTGCAGTGCCAGGAGGAAAAATGCCCAAAGAAGCACCAAAGTAGATTCCATCTGTTAGTTTTGCTGTCCCTCGTAGATAACAATACTGTATTATACACTTAAATATCTGTTGAGAGTGCAGATTTCATGTGAAGTGTTCTTACCATAATGAAATAAAACAAAAAATTATTACAAGCCAATTTCACTCTTTAAAAGAAAAAAAAAATGTCATGAAGCCAAAGTTGTACAAAAGGGACCATTTAATCCCTATGACCAGGACTCTACTTTTGCATAAGAATAAAGAAACACTTTTTGAAATTCTGAACACCAGTTACATTATACTATTTCAGATCACAGTTCATTTATGTCCCTAGAAGTCATATAACTGACCAAAGCACCGAACTATGGGCCTGAAGATAACTTTACCTCCTCCCAACAGTAACTCAGGATCATAGTTATGGAATGTTAGAGCTGGAAGAGACCTTAGAGATCATCTGCCTCAAGAACTTCATTTTATATGTCTGTAAAATCAGCAAAAGCATGACGATGATCTTAGTGTCAGTGGGAATGGAAATACTTTCAGATACTACCTCATTTACTTCAAGATCATGCTTTGCATTCTCCTTTTCATAGGATTGAACTTTAAATTCTTAATATAAAAAGAATTTTACTGTAAAATGTAATTTCTCTATCCTTGGCGTGGATACTGGTTATTGTTAATCATTTCTTATCCTTAATAATTCATCTTAATAAAGCCAATTGTAAATACAGTGCTTTTCTTTACCATTCATTAACAATAAAGGGAACACAGTAATACACACAGTATAATTAGTTTAGATTTCATGTGTGTGTCACAGACAAATGAATTGTGTTTGGGAATGGATATTTTCCAAAGAACAGAAATTATTAAACTTACAAAATAAAACTGCTGCCTGAGAAATACAAACTAGTAAAAAGAAATCTCAAAAAGTACATATTAAATACATTTATTTTGTAAATAAGTATTTTAGAAGAATGTACTAACTTTAATTTTTTCCTAAGGGGGGAATAAAGAATTATCAAACAGAACTCCTGTTTTCCTACTGTGATCTAAATATACATTCTCTTTAAGCCAAAAGAATTAGAGTAAAAACCTTTATACTTCCTAGAGAACTTGTTTGATCTCTGGATTTAATCCTGCATGATAAAAATGTTCCAAGTATGAAATATAGAGTATAAATCCTTAGCTGCATTGCAAAGATTTTGGCATGCAGATGTTTTTTTCCAAATTTTAATGAAAACCAGATTTATTTATAAGTCGCTCTAATTTCATTCTCGAAAGGAATGGAACAAGAGTATCATATGTTCTGAATTAGGATCTTACTCACATCCCATATCAATTATGTAACTAAAATGCAAGACAACTTAATTGTGTCAATCATATTCCCCTGACAAGATCATTAAATGTTAACAGAGAGCTTCCAACTTTAACAGCCATAGATTTTAAAAATATAAGTTATTCTATGAAATATAGATATATCAAGAAAGTTCAGTATTAAGTATTATAGTTTCTGACTTCTAACAGTATTTTTGAAATTAGAATATTATGCACAGAGTTTTTTTTGATAATATCTTTATAAAGGGTTATATTTCAAAGGTACATCAAGCTCACAGATAACCCAGAAAATTAGCACACCTGAAAGATCTTAACTAAAATTTATTGTAAATCAAACCCTAAAATAAAAGCATATCAATATCATGTTGATCTCACAGAAGAAATATTGCTATTTAAGTCTATCTAGAAAAAAATTGTTCTTTATAGATAGTAAAAGTATCACAATATTTGTTTAATTATTTTATAGCATCAAGCTTTCAAGACTAATGTTTATCAGCATTCAAATCAGTTAATATAATTAGCCAAAATAAATGAACATATATTACACTTAAGACAAGGCTAAAAAAATGTACAATTTTAAAAATCATAACAGAGATGATGCAAACTGACCACATTATTTTGAAGTATATGATTTAAAAAATCTATTTCTAACATGGAAAAATAACATTTTAATTAATTTTCTATTAGTATGAGTGAAAAGGAAGTTCATTTTAATTTTTATTTAAAAAAAAACAGAAAAAAAATCAATGCAACAATGTAAATCATTTGCTAATCATTTAAAATAAAGCTATGGTAAAAATATCACTTTTAGGGAAAGAAGACCTAAGTTTCAATACCAATTCTGCCACATACTACTTTAATTATTTCTAAAATATTACATGTATTTATAATCCCTCCACTTTCCACAGACATACAACAATAAAAGAATATAAATAGAAGCCACAAAATTCAGGTACAAGAAAAAAGAAAACACATGTGACAACTATTGGAATTAACACAGATATATTAATTCAAATGTGTCCATTTGACTTTGAGCTTCCCAGTAGTCAGGGCAAAAAGGAAAACACCACCTTTAATATAGTAATTATTAGAATTTCTTAATTCTCCACATTGATACTGTGCTGTAAGTTTGTGTACACATGCTTGTTTATACATATGCTATGTGTCTAGATATCTTATTTGATCATCCCAGCAACTTTATGAAGAAGGCAACATTGGTACCCCCTTTATACCACGTAAAAAAACCTAAGGCTCAAAGTAAGTTATATAGTCAAAATAAGTTAAACTAAGTTCCTGAGATTATTGAATATGAAATGGATAGAACACACATCTCCTTTTTCTTAGTCTAGCACTCTTTATTCTACCTCATAGTGCCTTGAGTTCTTAACCCTAAAATATAAATTTCTCACACAGAATTTGAGTAATAGAAGGTGCCCTCAATATTTTTTACAGCACATACAAAAATGAATTTCACATAGCTATTTCTTACAGGAATTGTTTATCAAACTAAGCATAAAATCACAATGTGACTAGATAAAGCTGCAGATAAGGTAGTTTTGAGTGTCAGATGTGATAATGAATGTGGAAACCTCATGAATTGTAAAGTATCATACAAAGGATGACAATATCCCTGATGAAGAAAAATCATTTAGGACTTCTACTTGTCTTTTTTCAACTACATTTTCTAGATGGTTTCTATCAAGATCAAAACTTTTCTTACAAATATGTATTTGTAGTTGTCTAGTAGAATCATTTAATGGAAGCTGCAGTGCCAAAGCTAAAAATTAATTTTTGAAACCTTTCCTTGCATTCCAGAACAAGTTCGATTATTGAAGCAGAACAACCCAATATTCAAATCCAGAAGTCTGACAGGTTTTGTGTTGTGGTTTGAAACTTAACTATGTGAAATAACTTGATGGCAATTAAAATGATTTATCCTGTCTTTTCAAGTTCATTTTTCTAAAATGTTCTTGTTCTACATAGTGAAAAGAAAAGCACAATTAATTTTGTTTTTTCCCTATAATGAGATGAATCAAATATAAGATGCATTTTTTAAATAATGAAGAATAAAAGAGATACAATGTGGTTTAGTATTGTTTATAATATTGTTCAAAAACAGGAAACGAAACAATTAAGTCCTTGCAAATAATTTATTTTTTTGCCATGCCATATTATAGGATGCTCACACAGGTATAGTTGTAACTGCCACAATTTTTTGTCACTATGATTTGCTGAGAAATGACAGCAATATCATTCACTCCCCTCCTTTGTTTAAGACCTGTACTGTCAGTATATTCAACCTTCTCCCATCCCCAACCCCAGTCTTGCATATCCCCAGAAATTTATCCTTTACTCTTCCTCAAGGGCATCTCAATCTCAGACCTGCCTTAGCCCACAAGGGATGCAAAGATTATACCTGGTGCTTCAGGTGATTCACAGAACAGCGCTTTCATTTCGGTAATCAATAAACATTGGCTGACTAGTTTCTATTCTATTACTGCTTCATTTCTGTCTAATTTTTAAGAATCTTGAGGATAAGGACTACATTTATTTTGCTTGCCACTAAAGCTTAATAAATATTTTTTTGAATTAATAAATGAATGGACACATTTTGTAAATGTGGACACATATTGTAAAATATTTTTTCTTACCTATTAGAGTCTCCAGTCAAAAATTCTGCAATAGCAGCAGGAAGCTCTGTTTTAATAATTAAAAGATAAGATGACATAGCTGCAAAAGAATAAAAAAGTGTTCCTATTAGAATTCTAGGAGTTTAAACCATTTAAAGAATAATCCATCTAGGAACACAGATGTTCATTAGAGTTATAACAACATATGAAAGATTAACTTACATAAAGTAACTGTAGAGAAGAATAATTGTTAAGTACATTAAGTATCTTCTGTTTACATTTCAAGTCCAAAGCAAACTATTTAGTAAGAGAAAGGATCTTGATTACAGGCTACTTTGAAATGAAATTTTGTATGAAGTTTTACAAAAACTCTCTTATATGTTATCACCCCATCTAAGGCATTAGAGGTTAGTTCAGCAACAACTGACATAGACACAGAAGTTTAATGGGTATGGCTAGTAACTTGATTATCTGTTCCTTCTTACTAGAGAAAGATACCTCCTCACAACAGAGAAGTCTCATTCCCTCTGACCCTTTCTTTCCCTCTCTCTACTACCCAGCCCTACATTATGAACTCATGCAATTATAGGACAAAAAAGAATACATAATGAATTACATATTCTCTACAAAGATTACAGAAGTTTCAGTGGAAACCACTAAGCACATTAAAAAGATAAAACTTCCAACTTTTATTCCATTTTATTAACAGGGCTCATCTGTATTATACAATCATAACCTGCAACTAGGATTATTTCTCACATTTAATCTAACAGAGTCCAAGACATAACCAGCTTTTACAGGACCTTAATAATGATCCTAATTCTGATGTAGCTATAAAAACCAAATTCTATAAACCTTCCATCAAATACTAGAAAAAGTTTTAATATGGTTACAGAATACAGAACTAATTCATATGCAAATACTTGAGTTTAAGCCTAAATAAATATATAGAGACTCAGATGATTTGGAGTCAGAACTTTAGTTTAACAGAGTAAGATTCTCTTTCCCCTGGAGAGATTGTGTGCGTGTGTATGGGCCAAAAAGAAAATGTCCAAGAAGAATAAAGAGTGTACTTCGTGTGCACATTAATTTTATTATTTATTTATATTTCAGGAAACATTTCACTTTCTCCTTACAAAACTTACAAAAAAAACCCTAAGAACAAAAATGAATGCCAAGTTTCAATGGCAAAAATCTGAGGAAAAATTAATTAAAAGGCTCAAATAGTTTAAGAAGAATGTATTTCTCAATCAACATTATTTGAAAGGAGCTGAACTTCATGACTGTAACATTATGCAACTATTTAACTTCAGGAAAAAAAAGGATACATACTAGTTTGTGTGTATAATTGTATAGAGATACAGAATACTATATACACAAACATACACATACTCTCAATTGTTTTTTAGTAAAATAACAAGTATTTATGGCAAAGTAAAATTTAGAACAGTTAAATAATCACTTCTCTGTGATGAAAATATACATATACATATTTTTTCAGTTTACGATGATTTCTTTTTCCCTAGCAGAAGTATAGCTGTTGACTAAAACCCACTGAGACATTTCTGCAAACTCTTTTAGTTATAGGGTATTACAACTGATTGTATGTGCAAATGTGTTCTTTATTGTCCATATTCTCATAAGGAAAAATGCTATCAATTTGGCATAGAACAGAAGGAAGGTTTAGATTAACCTCCTCCATGCAAGACTTCGGAGTTTTTATATTATTTTACTGATTCCAAAGAACTCCACACATAAGGTGCAAAGATGAAAATCATGAATTGAATTTTCTGAAACTGGCCTAGACTTACTTAAATATATCGAAAGAGAGAGAGAGAGAGAGAGAGAAAGAGACAGAGAGATAGAGAGGAGAGAGAGGGGGAGGGAGAGAGAGAGAGAGAGAGAGAGAGAGAGAGAGACAAAATACCTTGAAAAACATTTTCCTATATAATGTAATTTATTATCTGCCCATCTTTCTTTCTTGTTTGGATTAATCCAACACCACGTGCATTTCTAAAGTTTCAGACATTCATCTCTTTCAGTAATTTTCTAGTATTTCTTTTGGACCTGTAGCTGTAGAAAGAGTCAGTGAATATGAGATCCCATTTCTTCTTAATAATAATATCTGTCATTCTTTCCAGAATTTCTATTAGCCCCTGGCTAATCATTTGATCACTTTTATCCTCTGTTTTGCCTTAACTCTTTGGTTTTCAAATGGGAGTACTATTTCATTAGATTCCGGTCTGAAGAATCATGTATATTTTAAGAAATGTGAACTCACCAAACATGTGTTTCTCCCTCAAAGAAGACCTCACGTACAAGATACAAATATAATAAAACATGAAAAACACTGCTTCTTTTCTAGAGCATGTTAGTATATATTTTAAGAGCTACACAACCACAGAACTTACTATGGGGGAAAACCCACACAGATTAAGCAGTAAAACAGAGAACACCAACATTCTATTTACTGTGAAAATGATTTTCTTAATCACAAGTAAACTTTCATGTAAGACCTGGCACTTTAACATATTATATTATATATAATACAGAGAAGAAACAAAAATATAAAGAAACAAAAAGATAAATATATACTATTGATAGGACAAAAAGATATACTATTGACAGCCTTTAATTAAAGGTTTACTAGATCAAATAGCTGGCTGCCACACTTTTTGTCTCATGTCTTCTATAAATGGCATAAGAAAGTGTTTAAGCACTTATCTTACAGACCAGTCATAAGCAAAAATTTGTAAATAACTTTGGGTGACATCGACATAGCACAGATTCCTAAAACAAGACACACCATGCTGCAACTGGGTCATCCACAAGAACCATGCATACAGTTAAGTGGCCCCCAAACCACCAATGTCAAAATCAGTGCTTGAAGATATAACTTGATGACAGGTATTCAGGTATTATAAATCGCTTAGTTTTACCACCTTAACTAAATAGGTATTCTTTTCTACTTAATTTTAAATATAACTAATAGAACTCATTTAACAGAAACTTCAGCTGGGGGTGGTGGCTCACACTTGTAAACCCAGCACTTTGGGAGGCCTAGGCAGGTGGATCACCTGAGGTCAGGAGTTTGAGACCAGCCTGACCAATACGGTAAAACGCCATCTCTAAAAAACAAACAGACAAACAAACAGAAATTTCTCTGGGAAGAAAATAAAACATCTGTCAACTTAAAACACACAAGTTGAAAGCACTCTTTAAAAGCAACATGGAAAATCAACAGTTATATTAAAAAATGACTAAAATGGGGTAAAATCTGATTAGGTAATAGCAAGTTGTTGCAAGGTGTTAATATTGGTTGATATAACTATAAAGAGAAACACATGAGTTGGGCCTGGGAAGTCGAGAGGAGAGATGTTAGCAACAGAGAAATGGGGAAGGAGCTCTGGGAGGAGATCTATGAAAACAGCTAACATCTTTGTTTTTTAGATGCCTACTGTATGCTTGTGGTAGTATTCTACACAAGTTATTTCTTCACTTAATCTTTACACAAACCTGTGAGGTAGATATTACTTATTTCACAGAATATATGGAGGCACAAAGAAGTAACTTGCCCAAGCTAGCGATGGTGGAAACAGCCAGTCTGGGTTGAGAAACCCGTTCTATTAACTAGTATGCTAGGAGAAACAGGAGCAAAGTGAAAAAGTAAACAACCAAAAAAAAGACAAATAAGGAAAGTCTACCAGAATTATTTTTCTTTTTTTAATCAGTATTTAAACAAACTACTTCTGAATGCTGAGATTAACAACTGACTTCAAAGGAAAAGAATCCCTATCACACAGAACATTAGTCAGAAGCTTTAGTAACACTTAGAATTTTCATTTCATCTTGAGATATATTTCCAATGTATTCCTTTTCAGTTTCAGTTTTGTAGCTGGTTTGGTGAAGTGGAGTTCAAAACTCATGGAGTTTCACGATGAGATTCTATTGCATCTGCTGCTATGACTCTACTGCATTTACAGCTATGATTATACTTCTGAAGAGAAAGTTTCCTGTTCTCACATATTTGAAGTATTAACACTTCACTGAAATCTAAAAAGTAAAAGTCAGTCCCTGTGCTTCCAAATCTTGTATTCTTAAGGACTATTCCTAGCACTCTGAAAATGTTTCTCAAGTTGTTATTAAGCATATAAACTTAAAAAAAAAATCCTTAATTTGAGTTTCGGCCTAAAAAATCACTACAGTTTATGAAGATAAATATCTTTTTTGTTAAACACTTAAAATATATGTATGATGATAGAATTACTTAGAGCTATTTTTAAAAGAGAATTAGGTTTTCAGCACTTGGGGGAAGTTCAGCTATTCTTAAAGGATTACTCAGCCCTAAACAAATGGATGTCCTATGGGAAAAAAATAAGTTTGCCTTTTTGTCTCAGAGAGATTGTTTTATTTCAAACATGTTTTTAGTCATGGATACTAACTTTCTTATTCCATTCAATGTGTCTTATTAATCTGGTGGTCCATTATCATTTATCAAGATCTTAAATTTGAACTAAAAATGACCAAAATACCTACTGTTCCGAAAATTTTATAATTTTCAATACAAATTACTAAAATATTATTTTCAAAACCTTAAAACATGATACATTACCAGTAAATGTTGTCAAATGAAGTACTTGTGAAAAAGACTCTCCAAATTTCCTGTACCTCTCCTATTCTAAGGCAGGGCTTTCTAGAATTTCTAGACAATACTCCTGTCTCAAGAAAGCTGTAGTTTCACTAAAGATAAATTGACCAGCAGATGGCGGTGTATCTGCGCGCCCAATCCTAGTTTCCCAAGAGACAGTATGAAACTGAACTTCTGAAACACTCTTAGTATTTCACTACCCCGCCAAAAGTAAATAAATAAAATGCATGAATGAATATACAGGAAGAAAGTAAATCCAAATAGTTTCTACCATTTAATAATATATTGTGAATTTTTCAAATACTGAGAATTTGAGATTTTTATAAATCTCAACTGAAAATGATCTTATTTATATCTTTCTCTTTATGATATTTAGAAATGAGATTACCTGAGTCCATAGATTACCAAACCGAGGTGTTAATAAAGGCTGCAATAGTGAGGTTTGTGGATTCTGTGCCAAACTGAAACATCTGGGTCATTCTAGCAATTTCAGGAGGTTTCAGTAGACTACTAATGCTTATGGTTTTCCTTTCACAATATGTAGTAATGACTAAATCTTTAATCTCCTCTAAAGAACTGGGGTTTTGAAGAACTAAGGAAAGCATATGCCATTCATAGTGATCCTTCATATCTTTAAGAGCAAAACAACAATATAACATACTCCTAGGAGCTACTCATCTTTCCACATTTTGAATTGGGCAAGATATGAAACCAGAAATAACATAAATTGACTCCACCATTATCACGTGCTTGTAAGAGTTAACAGGACTTTCTCTGGCTTGATTAAGAAGATGATTGGGATTTATTGTCTGATTTCTAGTGATATTCTAGCCTATTGAATGGTTTACTTCAGGAGTTGAATGTAAAAACTACTTACCTTCGTTTTTAGGAAAAGAATCACATAATACAACACTGTTACAGGAACTATGTGAAAACTACCTATACTTCTTTTCTTTTTTTTTATTTTTTAAATTAAAATTCTGGGATACATGTGCAGAAGGTGCAGGTTTGTTACATAGGTATATATGTGCTATGGTGGTTTGCTGCACCCATCAACCTATCATCTACATTAGGTATTTCTCTTAATACTATCCCTCCCCTAAGCCCCCACCCCCTGACAGGCCATGGTGTGTGATGTTCCCCTCCTTGTGTCCATGTGCTCTCATTGTTCAACTCCCACTTATGAGTGAGAATGTGGTGTTTTGTTTTCTGTTCCTGTGTTAGTTTGCTGAGAATGATGGTTTCCAGCTTCATCCACGTCCCTGCAAAGGACATGAACTCATTCTTTTTATGGCTGCATGGTATTCCATGGTGTATATGTGCCACATTTTCTTTATCCAGTCTA